>MU190195.1:26632-45258 GCA_016904865.1 Pissodes strobi | reverse complement strand
GTGCTCACACATACAATACGTGTCAACTAAACTTAGAAAGCTAATACATAAGTTCTACCAGCTAAGGCAATTCGTGAGCTATTCAATCTTAAAGCAAATCTATATATCTCTAGTTGAATCAATATTAAATTACTGCATCACGGTGTGGGGAGCGGCAGATAAATCGAATATGGAACCCTTGAATGTTACCCAGAAATATCTATTAAAAATTATTTTAAGAAAGCCTAAAATGTACTCCTCTGAAGCTCTGTTTTCTGAAGCCAATGTCCTAATGATTAACCAAATTTTTATTAAATCTGTAATAAGATATATGTCAAGAAATAAATCCATCTTAACTTTTCCTACTCACAATGTTAACACTAGGGCCAACCGTAGGGGACTTGCTGTTACTCCAAATCCTAAAATCGTAAAATGTAAGAAAAGCCTATTCTATGTAATACCTAAAATATTTAATATGCTACCAAATGACATGAGAAATAAAAGTTATAATAAAATAAAGAGCATAATTAACACATGGTTGATCGTTAATAATATAAATTGGTTTTCTAAATAACTTTGGTTTTACACATTATATTCATTTTTTATTTACTTGCTACTCGTTCCTATATATATAATTTAGGTTTAGTATAGATATAACTTGTAACTTGATATTCTTACTTTGAATTGTTCTTACTTAGGTATATGCACTTTTTCTTTCTTTAATACCATTTTCTGTCTATATTTTCATATACCTACTTTAACTGTGCACGCACAGATTGTATCCATAGTGCACACTATATATACTATTATACTACCATGTTGTATCCCGTTTTTGAATAAAATTTGAATTTGAATTTGAATTTGAACGTGAAGGTATGGTTACGCTTGTGTGTCGGACGCATGCAGTGGCTGCATGCAGCGACTGCATGCATTCAACGTTGCGTTTTAATGGTCCATCTAGTGCAGCAGCTCTAACGAACAGTGCGTTTTTAACTCTCATGGAGTAATACTCGCGCTTCAGAATTTAAAGGCAGGATAAGACGAAAAAATTTGAAAGTACATACAAATGAAAAAAATAAATAAAAGGAACGTTGTACACTCAACGTACAAACGCAGAAGTAACGAAGTCACCTATCTTTTACGCTATTTTTTTGTAATCTGCATGAGATGCGTCATATAGCGATTTATAGCCAAATACTATTTCAATTAGCATCATTTCTTGATCTCTTGTAAATTTATCAGCGCCCATTTTGACGATAAAAATTGGAAATAAATATAAAGAACAGGTGAATAAAGTACGACGTCGCTGCATTGACTGCTACACCAAGCAGTCGAATAATTCGCCGATGCAGCCGCTGTTGCGACGCAACAGTTCGCCGCACAAGATAAACCACTTGTTCGTGATTCCGAATAAGCAGTCTCTCATCGAACGCAGCGGCCGCTGCATGCAGCGACTGCATGCGTTCGACGCACAAGCGGATCCATACCTTTACGCCAAAATAATATACTAATATGTTAATAAAGCTATAGTCATATATGTATAGTAATATGTTTGTGTAATTATCTTGGGACCGGGACTTACATAGTTGTTTCATTGTAACTGAATTATTTTAGCTATGAATCACTGGTATATACTATCGAATAACCAATTTTTTTATTATTTCAATCGTTTTTACAAAGTAAATTTTCACTTACAAAATCTACATCATGCCATAAGTCCTCTTCATAATAATATAACCCATCATTAATGGCTTGTTCCAAGTCTTGAGTCATTTTAACACGGGTGGTCCAATCTCCTGTTCTGTCATATCCTTCATGTTTTTGAGGTCTCGTTGATGGGGCTTGCATTACAATTAGAAGTTTATTTACTTCTCTGTCACTCAACTCATCAGAGTCTTCTTCGTTACTCCTAAAAAGAACTAACATTTGAAATATATATTTGGCAGGGTTCGATTAGCCCAACTGAAAGAAAAAATGGTCTACCCGCACTGATGTTAATCAGATTTCTCGATCTTATACGCTACTAGAAAATGAAGTAAGAATATTGAAAAACGAAATATTATGTACGGAAATACTTCATTACAAATATGACAATCAAGTAGTTGTCATATATGATGATATTATGTGTTGAATGAATTTTTAATAATATTTATTGTTATGCATAAATTGAATAATGAATCGATATTTTCGATGTCTGTACTAATAGATTTTGCCTGTGCTAAAAGCATCATGATTTTCCGGTCTACTATACTTGCGCGCGTCATACCGACATGTGATCGCAGCGTCTAGGAAGTATTTTAGTACCATATCGTAAAATTTTAGAGCTGTATGTCTGCGAAATAGACACATGACGTATGTGAATTAAAAAATGAATAATCAAGCTACAGTCCCAAACCGCAAATACATTTCGAAGAAATAAAACAACTAATATTTTTGTACCAAAGGTTAAATTAGTGCTGCGATAAAAGGAGTCCTCTACGATTGTTTGAGATGTGACAATAAATAAAGAATAGTTTTAAACATCTCCTGATAATGAACGCGCGTCAGGTGTAAAAATTGTGTATCGACATTGTTTGCTATGCATACAGCAAGTAAAATGATTTCCGAAACTTCACTCAACTGTTCAATATCAGTAGCAGTAGTTGTATCTAGGGCTATTTGTTATAGTTTGACAAATATATATGCTTTTTAGTTAAAAATTTCGAGATGTAGTGTTCACCGCTATACTCATTTTCGAAGTAAGCCTCGAAAATTGAAGTATTATATTTGTGGCTAAAATAGCGAATGCGCAGCGTTACGTGCCAATTTATTTTCATTCAATTCCAACGTTTAACCATTGTGATTATAGGAAGAAGTTAATCAACGTTATGAACCAAATCGTTAGATGGCCTAGACCAAATTGTGTTTCGTTTTCTTTTCAGTAGCTGTATTTTTAATAACACATGCCTAATTCTTCAAAAGTGCAATTTTGTATAACAGATGTTACCGCTGAGTTTTGTTACTTCGGCCTATTATGCTAATTAGGAAAGTCTTATTATCGTCACTTCCGTTTCGTCTTCGGTCGAGTGAACGCGCCCCATGGCGGCTCTCTTGGCGCCATTGGCACAGGCTATTGGCCGACACGTGGCAAACATTTAGTGTCCGCTTTTCTCCTTGAGGAAAAAAATCCCCATTCACGCCGGTACCCAGGCCGGAGAGAACCGGATGTTCCCGTGGGATCATTTTCATCTGTGCCTTTCATAAGCTTACGTTTTTTGTAGAAGTCGGTGGCGGCGACATGGTTCAGTACCAGACAAGGTCATGATCACCACTAAATACTACCTCCGTCAACAAGGGTGTAACCCATCTGGGAAAGGCCGCCCCAGCTCTGGTTAAGCCCGGACGGTGGTCATGCTAGCGAATTGCCTTGCAGCAAAGCCAACCTCCTCTCGAATGGGAGGCACTAGAAATCAACTTTCCTAAAGTCTTATCGTTATACGTCGCGTCGTTATCGACTTTTAACAATCTGTTTGTTTTAATAGTGGACTATTAAAAATAAGAGAGTTAGAACGATCCATCCCAATCATGGAAAACTTATAAATAAGAACTAAAACACTCAAATGTTATGTATTTTGATTAAAATTGAAAAGAAATCGAATAATAGTCTAAAGAAAAAATTATGTGCACAACTGAAGTGAACTTCTGAAAGAGATGTTAGGAATTGAGCTTTTATTTTTTTCTTTTTTTTATTATTTTTTTTTAATTTCGTTTATTATAATACTTATAAATTTTCTGATTTTTTTTCGTTTTTTTCAATTTTTTCGAACATTTTTGGTTATTCGAGGGGGTGCGGAGTATAATTTCAGCTCTCTAGCTATACTAAAACATGCTTAATTAAAGTGGTGTTTCCCTTTGGATTCCGTTTCATTTCATTTTTTCTGACTTACTACCCTCGCGAAAGGGGTTTCACTTCAAAAAATTCATTAAAAAACATTATTGTCTCGATTTTTGTTGACGTTGTTTTATGATAATCTGTGGTACTGGTTTAATAATTAACAAGTGAAAATCACAATACCTCCGAACATTACCTTATAACAAAACTATCATGAACAAGAAGAATTTGTACTTAAGTACCTAATATCAAACTGTAATTTAAAATACCTAGAATATTGAGGTAAGAATTTGTAAGACTTTTCTTCATTGAAATTTTCAATATTTTTTTCCGAACAGGTACTTTACCTACACAGAAAATTTAAAAAATTTTGTATCAAGGCCTGTTTTATTTATTAAAAATCAAGACAAGCAGGCCTAAACCCCGAATGGTCACATTCTTTTTACCTTTTAGATCTACATAACAGACATTTTGTCTACAACTGTAATAAAATTCATGAATTGTATGTTTGTTCGTAGTTAATAAATGTATGGTATTTCCTTATTACTCTTCATTGTGTTACAGCTGTCACTTGACAGCCGTAATACAATGGACTCATTGTAATACAGGATTACTCTCTGTTCAAAAACAGAGTTTTATCCACAATACCGAAACAAAATTTTTGCACTCGACGCGCGTTTCGTTAATCATGTTAGCATAATCAGGAGATGATTAAAATTGTTTTAATCATCTCCTGATGATGCTAACAGTGTTAACGAAACGCGCATCGAGTGCAAAAATTCTGTGCCGCTATTGTGGATAAAATTCTGTTTTAGTGCATTTTGTCAAAGGTTCCAAACCCCAACATTGTTACTCTCTGTCAGTTATGTATGGTTGATTAGCAATTTTGAAGAAGGCATACATGGTCAATGACTTAGGTGTCAGAATAACAAATTATTTGTTTCATTATCTCTAGTTCAAATCCCACGAAGGCAGATTTTTTATATATTCTATGTATTGTAATCAGTCTTAGAAAAAGTATAGTATTTTCCTCAAACGGAATGCTCATTTCATGATTTGAAACACTTGCCTGCGGTTCGTGTAGCAAACTTTCATACTCATCATTCCGTACTCGTTGAACAATAACTGTTCATTTCTCCTGGGACACACTGTATAATATAACCTATAAATCCACCTTAAAAATTAGATTTCATAAGACTTTTTAGGCAATAATGTCAGGAAACAAGTGCTCCTACTATATGTGAGGAAAATCAAGCAGAAGTAATTCAGGCCTCAGAAAATTTTCATTTCCTTTTAGTGATTCAGAAAGATGTAAAATCTGGATTAGAAATTCAGGTTTGTATAATTTGAATTGTTGATATGCTAGGGATTAATCTAAAAAACATACAATAGCGAACATTAGGTTACCTGATATTTCAATCAGATACTTAATATCATTACAGGGTGTTTGAATTCTATTTCTACTTTTATTGTTAACATTATTAATGTTGTGAAACGAGTCACAACAGGTAATATAATATTTTATAACTTGCACTCGGACTATATTATTTGTCCTTTTACTGCCAAATAAAATACTATTCAACTCCTATTTAAATTAAAAGAATAAAAAGCATAAAAATATGCTTAGAGTGCGATACATTTGTCTTACAAATTATAACCGTTTTAAGGCGGCTGTACACGATGCGAGAAATCACGTGCGAGAAGGGCATTCGTGTCTCGCACCACGAATCTAGCATACGTGATCCTATTGACATGATTCCAGATACCTGTAGAGCGCTTGGCAATTAACCGGCGCTCTCACACGAGCTCTTGCGAGAAACTACTTAAATAACAAACATGATTGAAGTCGTTTCGAGCACGCACGACCTTCGTACGTGCTCGCGCGTGAACAGTGTACACGATTCCAACTCGCATGCGTGAAACATTCGAGGCCGTCTCGCACGTGATTTCTCGCATCGTGTACAGCCGCTTTCAAACTATCAAAGAGCTCCACCGCCGTAACGGACAATTTCCAAGAAAATATAACTAGCAACTCGCATAAAAGTTTTCGATCGAAAAGATCAATACCTACCGCTCTGTTAATCGAAATTCCCCTTTTCCACTCCAATAATCTAGTAACGGATTATTTAGAACGACCCACTTTCAAACATGACCTCTAGAATGATCCAATCACAACAAGCGCTTACCCCACTTAATTCCATACGCTCAGCGACATTACCACTCACCTTAAAAGTCAGTCTTTAAGTTACCTTCAACAGACCCGCTGGGTGCACGTGGCTACCGTCCCTCTAATTACGTTCGGCTTAATGCCAATTTCTCGGTATTTACCATTTCGGCACTGCCATTTCTAATTACGTTCAACTTAATGCTAATTTCTCGGAGTAGATGTTAGAAGAGACTATGAAAAGAGGAGTGAAGAGGCAAAGAGGCCTCAATCTCATTGAATTATGAGTATACACTCTCATCATGAAATAAGTTTGTGTCTCTTTGTAGAATCTTAAAACATTTCCTCTCCTTTTCTACCTTAAAGATACAGACGTAAGACATAAGTGTTAATTCGACCTATAATGTAACCTTGTTGAATTACGCCTCGGCTATCAACTGGTCAACACTCCTTCTTCTGAGGCTCTCTCTTCCATAATGCAGGTTTCTTAACCTTTCTATAAATAAACCAGAATTCTCGTCCTTTGTTGCAATGTTGCCAACAGTTCACTAATAAATTACAGGCAAATAACATTGAAATGAGGCTTGTATTTACGATATATAGTAACGTAACTTTATTTCTAATAATTACTATGGTTAAACTAAATAGCTATATGTTGTGGGTTAATAAACCACGAATAGTTAACTATATTCGTTTACTCAGAACTGCAAAAATAATTATTCGAACAAAATATAACGCAAGCTAACATTTCACCAACCTGATATTAACTAACTCTGTATTCGTTCCCAGGCACCGATATCGGCACTTATTGGGACCATATTTCAACATAAGGTACTTGAATAATTTACTACCTTTCTGGACGATCAGATATATGGTTACGTATTAATTAACAAACTGCGTACACAACAAGAACAGACTAAACAAACTGCCTAAAAAATATAAATGTCTTTTCTAGTATTAGAGGATATAATGTGCCACAGTATGGGAAAAAATAGTACGTCTTGAAATAGGGATTAAATTAAACTCGTTTGTAAAACATATGGGTTATTTTTTAAAGTTATATTTTTTCGCTGATTTGGCTTCACAAAGTAATTTCTTTTCACCACAAAACACTTTATAGGCTTCATTACATCCATATTTAGGTTTGTAGGAATTAAAAGTTAATTTTTTATTAGATTCAGATTTGCCCTATTTCTTTCCTCACGCCACTTTTGGTTCATAGAGCAAAAATCCTTTCGGTGAAAGCAGACGTGGAGGGAATAAAAAATGTTACGAATTTGAATAATTCTGGCAAATTATTTCTGATTCTTTAAAAATATATTGCCATTTTTGATCAGTATTTTTCGTTTTTTTTTTTTAATTTAGGTTTTAGCAAACACAACGAATTATTTTCTTTGTTTGATAAACAATAAAAAATTAGTTTGAAGTTTATCGTGGGAGAAAGACTTTTGATTAGTTTTTCAGTTCCATAACCGAGAAACATATCTTTCTTACGAGGATATTTTTAAATTGTTTGAATTTAGGGACGTTCTGACTTACTCGATTTTCAGCAGCAGATTTAAAGCTCTTTCTTACTGATGTGGCGCAAATATAGTATTTTCGCGTACTATATTTTTTCCTAACTGTACATAGTATGCTAAACGCAAATATAGTAGAATACTATATATTATAGTACGGTTGGCAACCCTAATCAAATACTATATACTCTTTTTTCTTGCCTGATATAGTCTTTTTTCATTTCCGTGATAAAAAGTCGGAATTTGTTTAAAAATCAACCGCTGATAATCTGACTAGTTTTATATTTTTTAAAATATGCCTGTCGGTTTGTGTTGCCTAATAATTTTATTGGTTTAGTTAGTTATATTAATATGTGATCTCAGATTTTTAGGCTTAATTTAACTGCTTAACTTTAGGAACAGCCGTTTTAGAATTTTAGTGGTCTCAGTAATTTAGGTAGAAACTGACCGGCTTTCTCGACGCGATCATATAAGTGCATCAGAACTCACTTGACTTTTTCAAGGATATCCATAGTAGTACTGTGTCCCTCTTTAGGCAAAGCCTGTGACCTGCCTTCTTAACACGACTATATAAATGCAACTATAGCAGCCTGCAACATTTATTATCAAGCTGTTCTTCTGTTCGTTCGATAAATTTTAGAAAATAAAGTCTCATTCATCCAGTGCTCCCTATCTTGAAAACCAACCCATTAAAAACAATTGTGAAAGTAATAGTGGGAGGTATTATTAAAAATAACATTTCTAAAAATGTATTAAATCAACAGAGTAGCATACATTATAATTATATATAATATATAATAATAATGCTTCAGAAAAAATAATTTTCATGTAAATTTAGAAGAAAATTTTAAAATCACAGCTTTGGAAAAAAACAATTTTGATTTAAATGAAAATATTGCTTTGGAAAATAATTTAAATTTCGGAGAAACTAGTGAATATGATATTTTATCACAAGATTTAAATGATTTGACAAAATTTAAAGATTATTTGGGAATTTTTCAATCTCAAACAGATGGTAATGTAGAGAGCTACCACTAAAAAGATCGCTTGGTTCAACTTTAGCAGGTAGGAACGTCAAACTGGTGAGAGCAGTTTGATTACGTGGAGTGACGCCCCCGCTATTCCTCACGTTCACCCCACCAGAACTGGGATTTGGTCATCAAATCCCGTTGTTCTCCTTCAGGCTGGAGAACACCGAAGTACAAAGTCTGGAGCTGATAAATGGCAGTCTCTGACAAGAGCGGCTGTATTGTATTAACTGGCAGGAACGTCAAACTGGTGAGAGCAGTTCGATTACGGGGAGTGACGCCCTCGCCATTCCGAGTTGCCACGGGATGTGGCCCATCAAATCTCATCGTCCTCCCCCAGGCTGGAGAACACCGAAGTACAAAGTCTGGAGCTGACCAATGACAGTTTGTGACAAGAGGGACTGCATTGTATTAGCAGGCAGGAACGTCAAACTGGTGAGGGAGGTTTGATTACGGCGTGACGCCCCCGCCATTCCGAGTTGCCATGGGATGTGGCCCATCAAATCTCATCGTCCTCCTCCAGGCTGGAGAACCCCAAAGTACAGAGCCTGTAGCTGATCAAATTCAAAATCTTTATTGCCATTATGGTTACAGGAACATTGGGTCGTCAACTGGGGGAGTGACCCAACAAATCCCATTCTTACCCCTGTCAGACTAGGGACCACCAAACGAATGAGTCTGAGGACGATGCTTGCAGTGGAAGCGGCCTTAGGGGGTAGATGCATACGCTTATTTGCATCGTCCGGTGAAAGATCACCCCACCAGAACTGGGAAGCCCTAAGTGGTTTCGCCGAATCACGTTCCGATTCCGCGCTGGTGGTTCCGGGTTCCACAGTAGGAATATATTGACATGATACATGATGGTGCTTCCAGGATCAAAATATTCCGGAAGTAAACTCCTCGGCCATTCGGATCTTCGGACGCTGGGTGGCCCCGCATTTGCCCCGCATTTCACAGACAGCAAAGACACCGAACGAATTTAGAATAGATTTCTGCAACATAAGAAGCCTAAATATCAACATAAATTCGGTACACCAACATCTACAAGCAAATAGACCACACATACTAGCCCTTACAGAAACACAAGTATGTTCTACAGCAACAAGAGTAAACTACACCTATCCTGGTTACGACTTACACACCCGATTTAGACATAAGTTCAGAATATGCCTTTTTGTCCGAAGCGACCTTCCATGTCACCGCGAGGAAACACTCGAACCGAACAACCTTGACGTCATGTGGCTCAAGTTCACCGCCAAGGTAGTAACCAAGTTTATATGTTGTCTCTATCGTCCTCCGAGCGATAGAGACACTAGCTACCACTTTTGGCTCAATACAGGTCGGTCACCTCAATTCAGAAATAATCGTACTGGGAGACTTCAATGCCCACAACACCAACTGGTCCAAAAAGCAAGACCAGTAACACTCGTCTGGGATGTGGCCCATCACCAGGAGCAGACAACGAAGGTAGAGAAGCTGAAGCATTTGCCATCAGCTGCGGGCTTCAACTTGTAGACGAACCAACTCGAATCTCAGGGAGGGGCGAATTCGCCGCCCTCCTGGACCTTTTTCTGACCACCAGTCATGACCAGTGCACATTACAGGTCCGTGAAGTTAGCCCCCAAAGTAGGTTTTTTTTTCTTGAAAATTTCAGGATGATTAGTGCTTCGTTAGTGCTTTTTAGTGCTTCAAAAATTTTCGTTTTCGAGATATTCATTTTTATTTTATTTCAAGGTCAGCCCCCAAAGTGTTTAGGATAGGGTCAAATTTGGCGTTATTCTTTAGTGCATCGTGAGTGCTTTTTAGTGCTTCAAGACCTTTCGTTAGTGCTTTTTTGGTTTACGAGATATTCAAGATTTTAAATTCAAGGTCAGCCCATAAAGTGTTAAGAATCGGGTCAAATTTAGTGTCATTCTTTAGTGCTTCGTTAGTGCTTTTAAGTGCTTGGAAACGTTTCGTCATTGCTTTTATAGTTTCGAGATATTCAAGGTCAGCCTCCAAAGTGTTTAGGATCGGGTCATTCTTTAGTGCTTCGTTAGTGCTTCAAAGAGTTTCGTTAGTGCTTCTTTTGTTTTCGAGACAATCAATTTTGTTTTATTTCAAGGTCAGCCCCTAAAGTGTTTAGGATTGGGTCGAATATGGTGTCATTCTTTAGTGCTTCGTTAGTGCTTAAAGAAGTTTTGTTAGTGCTTTTTTGGTTTACGAGATATTCAATATTTCAAATTCAAGGTCAGTTTCTAAAGTGTTTAGGATCGGGTCAAATTTAGTGTCATTCTTTAGTGCTTCGTTAGTGCTTTTCTCTTGCACCTTAATCTTATTCACGATTAAGATACACATTAAATATTTGCATGTAGTAGCTGCACCACTAATGGGAAGTCGTCATTGTGCAGGAATTTAAAATCTTGAATATTGTAAACTATAAAAGCACTAACGAAACATTTTGAAGCACTAAAAGGCAGTAAAGAAACACTAAAGAATGGCACTAAATTTCACATAATCCTAAACACTTTGGGAGCTGACTTTGAAAATAAAAACTTGAATATCTCGTAAACTATAAAAGCACTAAAAAAACTTTTTGAAGCATTAAAAAGCACTAAATAATGACTCTAAATATGACCCAATGTTAAATAATTTGGGAGCTGACCTTGAATATAAAATCTTGAATATCTCGTAAACTATAAAAGCACTAATAAAACTTTGTGAATCACTAAAAAGCACTAAAGAATCTAACTAAAATTTACCCGATCCTTAACACTTTGGGGGCTGACCTTGAGTTTAAAATCTTGAATATCTCGTAAACCAAAAAAGCACTAACGAAACTTCTTGAAGCACTAAAAAGCACTAATAAAGCACTAAAGAATGACGACAAATTTGACCCGATCCTAAATACTTTGGGGGATGACTTGAAATAAAACAAAAATTGAATATCCCGATAACAAAAGAAGCACTAACAAAACTTTTTGAAGCACTAAAAAGCACTAACGATGCACTAACAAGTTTTAAGAAAAAAAAACATACTTTGGGAGCTAACTTCACGGACCTCACAACTACAGTTGGTTCGCCATTAGGAACTCCCGACCACAAACTTATTACAACTGTTTGTTAATTGCCACTTCTACAGAAGGATCCACCATTGCCTCGCAAAATCTGGCATTACAATTCTGCCAACTGGGACGATCTAAGGGTGTTCTACCAAGATTTTCCTTGGCTCGACGTCTGCTTTGCTGCGAAGAGATTACGCAAGTAATCTCCTCAGGAATGGAAGCATACATCCCAAATTCCATCAAGTTACCGTCAAAAGAAAAGCCCTGATTCGACAGAAGATGCGAAAGAGCTGTAAGTAGGAAACAGCAAGCCTACAAGTACTGGCAGCAAAATCAGACCGCTGAAAATCGCAATTATTTTGTCGAAGCGAGAAACGAATGCAAACGTGTGATCGACGAAACTAAGGACAAACACAATCAAAGGATCAGGAATAAACTTTTGCAATGCCCCAGTGGCTCCAGGAATTTCTGGTGGGTAGGCAGTAAGTAATAACTTTACAAAAACGTCTCTCCCACCTTTGACACGGCGACTACAGCCAAGGAAAAAGCAAACATGCTCGCCAAAATGTTTTCATCGCACTCTACCTTAGACGTCCTCCAAGGCGAACATCAACGCTACCATGGCAGAAGTCAAGTTTCATCACCGTGATATTTGTAATATCCTTAAAGAACTAGATACGCAAAAGGCATCAGGACCGGACGGAATACCTGCCATCATGTTAAAGAACTGCGCCAATGAGCTAACACCCGTTTTCCAGACTTTTTTCCCTGTCTTACGGAAAAGGGATTTACCCACCTTCTGGGAAAGTCGCTCGAGTGCAACCTGTTCCAAAAAAAAGGCAAGATAATCAGTGATAATCAATACGGCTTTCGCAAAGAGAGATCGACGGGAGATATATTGGCCTATGTCACTCATATATGGAGTAGGGCAATTGAGAACTACTGAGTCTCGAGCGATTGCACTGGATATTTCGAAGGCATTCGACAGAGTTTGGCATGACGGACTGCTCAACAAACTTCCGTACTTCGGACTGCAAGGCTCTTTCTGCAGCTGGCTTGCCAGCTTCTTTAAGAACCGATCTCTGCACGTTGCAGTTGATGGCCACATCTCAGACACATTCACCATTAACGCGGGCGTGCCTCAGGACGCAATACTTTCACCAACTCTGTTCCTTATCTATATTAATGACCTACTAACCGAAACGAATAATCCTGTATTACAGTTTTGTAGATGACAGTACCCTTGTCTCCAAATTTAGATCAGAAAAACCTTTACCAGCGACTGAGACTTATCACCGCAGACAGGAGCAGATTACAGCAATTAATCAAGACCTGGAGAAAGTTCAAACTTGGGACAACATAAATTTGGTCCAGTTCAATGCAGCGAAGACCCAAGCAGCCACGTTTACCAAGAGGTCCAATACGGCGGGGCCTGACATCATTATGACAGGATCGACCATTCCTTCATCCTCGTCAATCGGACTGCTGGGTGTCTGGATCAACAGCAATATGTCCTGGCATGACCACGTTGCTAACATCGCAAAATTAGCCTCCCAGAAGCTTGGTGCGCTATTTCGCAACAAAAAACTGTATATGTACACCGCAGCAGTTCCTCTTGCTGGACAAAGCGCAAATAAGGCCGTGCTTAGAATATTGCTCACACCTCTGGGGTGCCGCACCAAAGCACACCCTAAAGCTGCTGGATTCCATTCAGAAGAGAGTTGTGCGTCTTGTCGGCGACCCGGAATCTGGATAGTCTAGAACACCGCAGACATGTGGCCGAGATGTCCCTGTTTTACAGATACTTTCTTGGCAGATGTTCCCAGGATTTGGCCCGCCTCATCTCGTCCCTGGCAATGCCTGTCAGATAGTCACGACAGACGGCAAGGGCGCACCAGTTCGTCGTACAACTGGAAACACCTAGAACACCGCTTTACAAGAACTCCTTTGTCTGGCGCACTGCATCACTGTGGAACTGACTCCCGGGACAACTGTTTCCCGCTAATTACATCTACAACTATTCAAGAACCGTGTCAATCAACATCTTCGCACAGACACCGCTCGTCGAGCGCCATAGGATCTCCCTTTACTGTGTGCCACTACCATTAAAAAAACAAAAATGTATTTAATGTAATAATTTAATGTATTAATGTACTAATTTAAACATATCAAGCTTTAGTGATGATGATGATATAATACCTTGCAGTTAAGAAAGTCCCGACGTAAAAACTTCTTCCATTCTCAAATTTCTCTTATCAAATACGAAATCAAACTATTTCTCTTCAGATTCTACCGTTAGTAATTTAATAGTTTCCTGCGGGCAAAATAGGCCTAATTGCTCTAACGGTAGCGATTATGTAATTTCGGACCAGCAGAAAAGCCCACTTCAGACTTCTACTTCATCAATAATTAATATTATAGAAAAAATTTTTAAAAATTATAGTAATCACTCTGAAATAGTAATGATGCAATTCCTATTCAAAATTATATTTTACGAAATGACCAACTTGGCAACATTTCATGGAATTCTACGAATTCTCCATCTCCTTCTTCTATTCAAAATTTTAATTAAACGCAAACACAAAACTTTAACGATACAAAAGATACGCAAACCCAACAAGCTACGCAGACTATAGTTTTCCAAATAGACAATACATTTTTTAAAATACAAAATAAACCATGCGGACTCGAAACACAGATGCTACAAACTAAAGTAACAAAAACAAAAATAAACAATTTGAACTCAAAACACAGACGCTACAAACCAAAGAAATACAAACAGACAAAACATTTGATAAAGTAAAAAATAAATCGTTCGTTGTAAAAAAGAAATTTAAATCACAGAACGAAAAAGTAATTTCAAAAATTAAAACTACGATATTGGAATCATGGAATACGAGAAGTGGAACCATATTAAAAATATGAGTTGGTAAATGCCATAGATTAACCATCCATCCCTTCCCTAAATTCCTTTAATTTAAAGCCATTAATTTTAATAATTTTCATCATTTCCCTGTCGAATGTAAAAGCTGCTTCACAAAAAGAGATATAGAGATATAATATCATTTTTAAAACATTTCAGAAATTCAAAATTAAATTTGAATGCACAAGATGTACGCAAACTTTCAATACAAGGGACAATTTACTTCGTCACATTAGACAAATTTGGGGTAAGAGGTCAAATTACTCCTAGCAATGGTGCGATTTCTTCATTCTTATTTTTAATTGCTATTGGTTTAAATTTATAAACTGTAATTTACTACTTCGTTTTAATTTTTATTGCTTTATATTTAAACTAACATCTACTTTGTTTTCCTTCTTTCAGGTCATATCAAATATTGTAAGGATTTGTGACATCCCGTTTTCATCGCTAATATTGGCCTATAGAGTTGAAGAATTTTTGGGAGTGACCCGGTAAAAAAATCTGCTGCGGGCGCAATTTGATATTTGGAATCGGAGATTCATTTCGACTTTGGTGTTTCACAGCGCTTCCGCCATAATCCGTCGAAAATCGCGCGACTTCACGAAGGTTTCGGTGCGACGCGTAGGAATTGGACCGTTACCATCTTGGTTGATCCGGGGAAGTAGAACACTTTTCAGTCAGGCTTCGTTTCGGCAAGTTCGGTTTTAAAATCTGAATTTTTCTCAGTAATCCATGTGGGATTGTACCGAATTTTGGTCAATATAGTTTTGCATCAGCCTTATTTGCTGTGTTTTGTGCGTATTAGTGCCGATGATGCAGAATTAACTCGTTAGACGAGGATTTTTGGGAGGATTGCCGTGTCCAACGGGGAAGCTATCGTGGTTTTGTGTCATTCAAAGATCTTTTGCCCTCATACATCGAGGTAAGAATTTTTATCCGATGTAGATGTGTGGTGCGTTTTGTGGCCTTAATTCTAATGGCGTATTATTTTTATTTCGTATAAAAATTTTTATTTTTTTGCTTAATTGGTTGACGTGACGTCACAGTAATTAACTAAAAGTTAGTCTTATATTTGCGCTAATTAGTTTTTTTATTCGCTGGGGGGTTTGTGATTGATCCAATTAATTGTTTTCCTTTTACTTTTGATAAAACGTAACGTGGATGTTCAGTAATTAAATTAAATTTGTTTAACCTTTTTGATGCGGTTTGGAAACGGTTGTAAAATTTAAGCATTGATCCACGATATTTTCTCAAAGGCATCTATTGTCTACAGCAATAAATTGCAACTAATGCTGAAACAGCTAATTTCATGGAAATTTATTCTATTAGTAGTTTATTCCGAAATTAGAATTAATGCAATGGGGAAATGTTTTTTTGAATTTTAATAATTAATCGTGTAATTAACTTCTAGTGATTAGTGTGGTTAATTGATTTCAATTAGTAATTAGACGCTAATCCGGGAAACTCGCTTATTAATTATTAGGTAATGCAGTTTTGTTTATCCTTAGATTTAGTTTGCTAAGGGAAGCCATCAGATTGCGTTATTGAATGCAGATTGCATCATAATTTTCTTTCATTGTTATTACCTTACTTAATTTCTTTTTTTTTTCCTTGAATTATTGAAATAAAGGAAGAGCCATGTATTCTATTTGACAATATTTTTAAAAGATCTTTCAGATCATTTATTGACCACAAATTTGTTTAGTACAATTATTCATTAAATTATATTTTAGTGCTTTTTGTTCATCATGTGAACCATACTGTAATCTTTTATCAATATGGTACGAATATTAAGCTGTACCAGATTTAGTACAATTCATAACATCTATTTTATTGCTTTTTTATACAGTATGATAACCGAAACCGTAGTTTACTCTTTTGTTAGTATGGTATGAACATTATATTGTACCAGATTTAGTACAATTCATAAAACCCATTTTATTTCTATAGTATGGTAACCGTAGTTACTCTTTTACCAGTGTGGCATATATATTATATTGTACCGGATTTAGTACAATTCCTAAAAAACCATTTTATTCTTTTTTTCCACAACATGATAACTATGGTCCGCTTTTTTATCCATGTAGTACGAAATTTATTGTACTAGACTTAGTACAGTTCATAAAATTGATTTACAGCTCTCTCTTCCGTATGATAACATATTTTATTAATGTAGGCACTAATATTTTAATGTACTAACATTAGTACATTTCATAACAATCAATTTTATCTTTTTCATCATTAAAATTACGGTGTTATTCGTTTATCGATATCGTGCGAGTTACACTGTATCAGATTTTGTACAATTATTTTACTGTGCCGAACTCGGTTCAAATTGTTGGACTTCTTTTTCTCTCTTTCTAAATATTCATTCATCATTTTATTCTTTGTTTTTGATTTTTGGTTTATTTCTGAATTTGAAAACCCTATTTTTTTAATCCGAAATTTAAACTCTGATAAATTATTCTTTTGAAAGGAATGTATATAATAGCAATCGATTCAAATGTTATTGTGCTCAGTAGATGTACATGACGGGTTCTGCAGCCTCCGCCGCGGAGGAGGTGCGCAGTAGCAAAAATCGTCCACGTGGGATACGCCTTAAACAGCTTATACAGGTTTGTCTATCCTGTCCTGTCCTGTCTGACCTGTTCTGTCTAACCTGACTATCCTGTCTGGCCTGTCCTGTAATGGCGACAGGACAGGTCAGAGAGGTTAGACAGAACAGGTCAGACAGGTTAGACAAGACAGGACAGGTCAGACAGACCTGTATAAGCCGTATAAGCTGTTTAAGGCGTAGCCCACGTGGACGATTTTTGCTACTGGGCACTTCCTCCGCGGCGGGTGCTGCAGAACCCGTCATGTACATCTACTTGACTCGTTACAAGGGAATGTTTCCATTCCTAGGGTCCTTCTACCCGGTTAGAACCGCTGGAACCTAATAGTCCACCCACCAGGCAGGGATTTTGTAGTTCACCCACCCGGTATAGACTTGCTGGAAGTTTGTAGTCCATCCACCGGGCCGAAGTAACTTGGACTTGGTAGTTCATTCACCCGGCTTGGATTGTGTAGTTCCCTCGACTGTCTTGTATGGAACAGGGATCCAGAAGGAGCCGTCCGTGTTCACCTGCCGGTGAAACAGCTAAGTACTTGTTGCTCATAATGTTATCTACCTTTTCGCCATATTGTTGCTTCTTTGGAGTTAGTACCTATTCTATTTTAACTTACTTGCGCCCTCATTATCTCTGCGGCTTACGTGATCACGATTCCGCGCGGTAGATAAAACTATTTTTTTTTATTTCCCTCTGGAGCACTAAAGCGGGGCGTATTTCATTAATTCTAGTATATTACCTTCATCTACATAGAGTTTTGGACGACCACTGATATACCTTTTTAATAGTTATAACTGCATTATTTGGTTTTTTTTATTAGGATTTTGATCTGCCGTCATTAGTCGGTGCTTGTACATTCGTGTATGTATATACAGTATGTCCGGCGATCGGGTAGATTAGAAAAGAAATGGGCCAAAAATTGCATTTCTCGATAAAAAGTCATTCTTCATAAAAATTTTTGCTTGTTAAAAAAATAAGATTGTCGTTGAGAAAAAGCTGTTTTTTTATACAGGGTGACTAAAAAAAATTAATATTCAATTTTTTTTTAAAGGAATTAAATAACCTTATTTTTCAGTTTTCAGCAAAATATTTCTTAAGAAATGTGCTTTAAATCATTTTGTTACGGGTACGTTGGAAACCGTTCATAATTTTTTTCAATTACGTATCTGTATGAAGAATCGCCATTAGCATAACATTGTATTAAATGTATTCTTTGCTCCGTTGTTAACATTATTAATGATATACCATTAAAAGTTACCGATTTAATGATGATTTGCTTGACACTGTAACGCACACAACTTGTCAGTGAACGAAATTTGGTGAAATGCAAATTTTACACAAGAAACTTCTTTTTATCCAAAGTTGATGAAAATCCACATCTGAAAAGATGGAACGATTTGAACCAAAATTTGTATGTAATATTTTGCTGAAAACTGAGAATTAAGGGTACTTTATCCCTGGAAAAAATTCAATTTTTATCTTTTTGGTCAC
>MU190195.1:0-21632 GCA_016904865.1 Pissodes strobi | reverse complement strand
CACTTTAATAACACCAACAAACAGCTTGACTAATTCTGCGTCAGTTTGGTTTATAGCTTTTTGTCGTATCTTCAACAATAAGGGTGGGGGAAGATGATAAATAATTAAATATAAAAATTGTTCTATCTCCCCTCATTGTTAATGAAAGGTAATCAAGTGGGGACTCGTTTGAAAGGGAATTTAAAGCTCTATGGGGGCCGTTAATTTGTCTTGCACGAACTAGAGGCGTTATTTAAAGAAGGTCCAGTTTTGTGAGATTTTCTCGAAAAAATTAAATGGATCGGTATGCTTTTCAAAGAGTGGTTTTCAAGAGGAGGAAATTACCCAAATTTTAGCGAAAACCGCAGTTTGATATCTTTATTCGTTTTTAAGTTATTTCGAAATAACCTGTTTTTCAATCAACAAATAATAAATATTAGCTATAAATCAAATGTAATCGAGTAACAAAGTGTTTTAGTAGGCTTTGGAAGCGAAACTAAAGCGTTTTCTTCCTTTAATAATTATTATGAAGTTAATTACTAATGTTTATTATGCAAAACTAATTAGACATTTCATGTTATTTTTTATTATTTGCTTTCCCTCACACTTTATCCAAGCTTGGGACTGGTCCAAATTTAGTTACTTGAAGCCAAACATTTGGAGTGTGTTTAATAGCCAATAAAACGGTAATACTATTGGAACACTAACAGTACGAACGAGCAATAACGATACGAAACATAAGTCTTAAAAAGTAATCATGACAAAATGTCTACAAATGTTCAAAATGTTTTCCGTCGGTCTCAATGCAAATATTGAGCCTATGCTGGGTGTCTAATACGGCGACTTCAATTTAAGCTCTGGAAATGCTGGTTATAGCATTTCGAATTCGTTGAACCATATTTTCTGCGGTAGTAGGGCATGTTTCAAAAACAATATCTTTTATTCTTCCCCACAAATAAAAATCGAGCACGTAAGCAGAGTACAAATAATATCGAGTCGACCCACTCAGCAAAAATCGTTTGATGTTTTTGCATCAAACGCAAAAGCCGCAGTACAGTAAAAAATACTCTACCTGCAGCAGCGAGCAGTCTGTGGAGAGAAATTCAAAAAGTATTTCGCTGATGCGCTTTCCTCGGTTATTATAAGACAATGCGACGCGAAAGTATACAATCTCAGGGCGTTTGCACACTCTCTGTCCCTCGTAGGGGCCTCGGGTGGCCACGAACCAGATTGATCCGGATTCGCCCCGTCCGTCGACAAACGCTGTCGGCAAAATTGGAAAATTCTCTCCAGTGAACCTACCGTATACTTATTTATACCGTGACGTAAGGTCCGGGGATCTAGCTGACCATGGAAACAAACTATCTCGTCGTATCCAGCAGTAAGGGTAATTTCGTTTAAAAAATTACAACTAATTTCTTAGAAAATTCAAATAAACCTGGCCGTTCAGATGGTCAACAAAAATAAACGGCCCCATTATCTGTCCGTTTAAAATGCCACACCACACATTCACACTCCATCGATTTTGATAGTCGACTTCACGCATCCAGGGCGGATTGACTGGTGACAAGTAATGCATGTTATCTATATTCGTACACTCCTCCACTGCTTCTGAAAGTGGCTTCATCAGTTCATAATACGCCAGACAAAAAAAAAGGAACCTCATCGATCATAGATCATAACCAGTGGCAGTGATCTAATCTTCGATCAAGGCTTATGTTTCGTATCGATATCGTTATAGCTCTTTCGTACTGTTAGTGTTCCAATAGTGTTACCGTTTTATTGTTATAGCCCATTGGCTTTTAAACACGCTCCAAATGTTTGGCTTCACAGTAACTAAATTTGGACCAGTCCCAAGCCTTGATAAAGTGTGAGAGAAAGCAAATAAAAAATAACATGAAATGTCTTTAATTAGTTTTGCATAATAAACATTAGTAATTAACTTCATAAAAATTATTAAAGGGAGAAAACGCTTTAGTTTCGCTTCCAAAACCTACTAAACACTTTGTTACTCGATAACATTTGATTTATAGCTAATAGTTATTATTTATCAATTGAAACAGGTTATTTCGAAATAACTTAAAAACGAATAAAGATATCAAACTGCGGTTTTCGCTACATTTTAGGTAATTTTCTCCTCTCGAAAACCACTCTTTGAAAAGCATACCGTTCAATTTAATTTTTTCGAGAAAATCTCAAAAAACTGAACCTTCTTTAAATAACGTCCTCTAGTCGTGCAAAACAAATTAACGACCCCCCGTAGAAGTTAAAATTACAAAGAGCTTTAAATTCTCTTTCGAACGAGTCCCCACTTGAATACCTTTCATTAACAAGGAGGGGAGAACAATTTTAATATTTAATTATTTATCATCTTCCCCACCCTTATTGTTGAAGATACGACAAAAAGCTATAAACCAAATTGACGCAGAATTAGTCAAGCTGTTTGTTGGTGTTATTAAAGTGGTGCCGAATACTGGGTATTTTTGGAGAAAAGTTAGTTTTTATTATTTACTATAGGAGTTACGCCATCTTGCGGCAGTTTTTGCAACTTACAGATATTTTCTAGCAATTTCTCTTGGCCGCTTTAGTTATGAACATTTTTTTCACGATGCTGAAGCCTCTATAGTTTCCCATATATGCTCGCCACCCTTAGTGGGACACCCTGTATATATATAAACGATAATATAATATATTGAGATAACCCACCTCTTTAAAATACTATTTCATTAGACCTGATACATTCATTTTTGAGACACCCTATATATGTGTATATTTTGAGACACCCTTTATACATGTAAGAGATAAATCAAGTCATAAATTGAAGTAGAGTTTTTGCGAGGTTTTTTGGAGGAGATCCGAAAGGTATTGCTCGAGAACGAAAAATAGAGAGTCAGAAGCCATCGGAGTGTACGGTTTATTTTGGTAAATTGTTTTGCTTCTGTGTTGCAATATATCATTACAAGTCGGTAAAATTAAACTTATAATATTGTGATTAGCATAATTTGTACCATTATATATTTTATACTCATTGATAATTCATATTTGATGGCATAACATGTGTATATATTTTGATATTATTAGTAACATAATTTACATAAATATTTCTTCTAATCTCATTGATAATTCATATTTGATGGCCTAACATGTGTATACATTTTCATATTGTTATTAACATAATTTACAAAAATATTTCTTCTAATCTCATTGATAATTAATATTTGATGGCCTAACATGTGTATACATTTTTATATTGTTATTAACATAATTTGCATAAATATTTCTTCTATTTTCGATGAAAATTAATATTGTTATTAACATAATTTGCTTAAACATTTCTTGTAATCTCCTTTGATAATTAATATTTGAAGACCTAACATGTGTATCTATTTTGATATTGTTATTAACATTATTTGCATAAATATTTCTTTATTTTCATGGATAATTAATATTTGATGGCATAACATGTGTATCTATTTTGATATTGTTATTAACATTATTTGCATAAATATTTCTTTATTTTCATGGATAATTCATATTTGATGGCATAATATGTGTATATATTTGGATATTGTTATAAACATAATTGGCATAAATATTTCTTCTATTTTCATGAATAATTCATATTTGATGGCATAACCTGTGTATATATTTAATGAAATCGTGTTATGCTGTGAACAACACTGCTTTAAGTGAAAACATAAAATGTATTATTTGCTGTCTTTTCGTGCTAGGGTTTTAATATTGGAATGACTGGGAGAGTACACAAGGGCCTTGATGAATCTATACTAACCATTTCCTACCCTGACGGGAGAATATCCTAGTTATAAATATAATGATCATTCTAGAGTTAAGTATAAAACTATACTATGGTATTGTCCCATATTTGCAACTAAATAGCTGGGTAGCCTCCGTAGTCCAGGACCTCAGTACCTACCAGCGGCGTCTGGTTAACTAACAAAAACCTCTTCAGATTTAAATGTATTGTTACAAGTGTGGAACTACGAATTGTGGTACGGGAGACAGTAATTTAATTAATTACAATACTAATATATTATACAGCATAATTCAGTTTAGGAATTTAGATCGAGGGCTTCTCTGCCGTACTCTTTCCCCTCGTGAATTCCAGGCTGAGTCCGGCACGTTTCTCTTTAATAAATTAGGCGTATTAGGAATCTGTGGTTTAATTTACATGACGCACCTTTCCCTCAAGTTTCCCTAAATGTGTTCCGTTGAAGCGCATAATGAGTGAGTAAAATTGTGCAAGATATAATAATAACACAACGTAGGGCTTGGTTTTCTTTTTAATCTATTTTGACGATCAGTGGTAAAATAAAGGCAAAACACAATTTTACTTATCTGATTCAACTATTTTGAATCGACCCGGGTACGTTATATTACAATATGAAGAAAAATCGTGGCTTTAGCGGACATTATATACCAGATGCGAGTTCAATTCACTACTAAGGTCTCCAAAATTATGGAAAGCCAAAGTGTGTGAACCATAAGCACTTTCCACCATCTCTGTCGGCAAAATTGACGACGCGTTTCGATCTGTATGGATCTCGATATATATACCGGGTGTCAAAGAAATCGTTTAACAATGCACCATTCAAATGTTTTTTAAGGAGAAATTTGAAATTTTGGCTGAAGATATGGTTTATGAAATCTCAGATTTTCCACTAAAAAACAAATGAATATAACTTCCGGTTTGACCGGAAGTGAGCATGAGGTAAGAATTTCAAACACAACCCTGCATATATTTTTACATATTTATATAGAGCTAGAAATCCCTTTTTAACAATGTATCAAAAGTTGTATTTTTTTTTCAAGATGGAGGCATAAAGGGCATTTATCCCAAATTAAATATGGCGGCATTTTGACAACACCAATGGAATTTTTGTCAAACTGACCGTTGATATAGAAGACAAGATAGGTTTTCATGCAGATTTTTCTCACTGTTGGAAATTCTAGATAATTGTTATAAAGTTGAAGCATTTTTAGTTTAAAATGTCAAAATTTATGTCAATTTTTGTCAAAATTTTTAATAGACCCCTGAGCATATTTTAACATTTGGATAGAACTCGAAATTCCCTTTTGAACGATGTATCACAAGTGGCCCTTCTTTTTAAAGATGGCGTTGTAGAGGGCATAATTCAATATGGCGGCGTGACGCCATATTGAATTATGCTTTTTAAAACGCCATCTTTAAAAAGAATGGCCACTTGTGATACACCGTTCAAAGGGAAATTTCGAGCTCTATCTAAATGTTTAAAAATATGCATAGGGTTCTATTCAAAATTTCGAGAAAAATTTACATATATTGTGACATTTTAAGGAAAAACTAAGTTTATTATCTCTTCTTACCTAACGTAGGTCGTTCCATAATCTGAGCTATATAACCTATCTAAGGCGTGGCGTCACGCCATACAGGTCGTAACAGTAAAACTGTATTATACTAAGTGACGAAAGCCGTACTATAAACAATTTAAACTATACAGTCAAACTCAAGACTTACACAATTTTCTATAAATGACAATATTGAAGGATAGTGTAGAATAAAAGAGAAATTAAAATAAACAATTATGTTGAGGTTTGAAACCTTCGGCAAAATGCACTAAAACAGGGTTTTATCCACAATACCGAAAAAGAATTTTTGCACTCGACGCGCGTTTCGCTAACCATGTTAGCGTAATCAATCTGCATTTTAAGATCCTTTACAGTCATAGGGCGCTATGCTATATTAGCCGCTTCTGATTGGTGGATTAACGCCACGTTTACTTTATCTACGGTCCAGTCAATTTATTCCACCAGGTCTAGTTAGTCTAGTGGTCAGATTCTGTGTTTGCACACAGACGGCGCGCGTTCAGTTACCGTCGGTGGCAAGACATGTTCTCTTTATTTTTTAAGGTTATGTTTGTTTATTTTTGTAAATTTGGGTTAGTTTCGTTTTGTTTGGTTGCGCCCTGGAGCAAGAAGCGGGCGGAGGGCCATGCGTGAAGAGTTAACAGTACTCTAAAGTGACATTAACCCACCAATCAGAAGCGGCTAATATAGCATAGTGCCGTAGAACTGTAAAGTATCCTTTGGCACTAAAGCAGTTTTATCCACAATACCGAAAGAGAATTTTTGCACTGGACGCGCGTTTCGCTAACCATGTCAGCATCATCAGGAGATGATTAAAGTTTTAATCATTAAACCCTGTTTTAGAAAAAAAACAATTCTAGTGAAAAGGTACTAAAGTATATAGATTCCTGAGTGTAGGGTGGTAGGGATAGTGATAAGTAATCACTTAATCACTATATATATTTTCTTACGTCCTTTTTTTAATTTTATTTAGATTTGCATTAGGCTGGAAACAGTGCAGGTACATACGGATGATTTGCCCACTTAGCCACTAAAATTATTATAGAATTAGGGAAACAATTTTGTGCAGATCGAAACTGTTTAAATTGTAATTGCAAATTGTGAAATAAAATAAATAAATAAATAAATTAAGAATGGACGATGTTTAGATTAAGCCAATCACATCAAGTAACGAAGATCCTCCTTTTTGGTAACTTTAAGAAAATTAAATAATATGAGACGCATAAATAAGAAATATAGTATGTTTTTGTTCTTTAAGGCTGTAGGTATAGATTCAATGTGAATATATTTTTAGAAACTAGTATACCGGATGGTATGTATAGTTTTAGATCTTATTAAGTATAGTATATTTTATAGCTAATGCAAATACAAGAAATGTGATGACTTTAAATTTATTGTAAGAAAACATTAATTAAAGGTAGCAATATTATAAAAATCGGCTATAGAATTGTAAGTGTAATTCCTGCAAAAAATTATAATTTTATTGGAATTATTTCCCTCTGTAGATCTCCGCCTATTAGTGCTAATGAATATATACAGTGTGCCCATGGATTGAGTCCGGAAGAGGTCAAATAAACCAAATTTTGATGATATGGAAAAAGCCATTTTTCATAAAAAACATTTGCTTCCTTTAAAATGACATAAACATTATATAATTTTTTAGTTTTCATATACAGGATGCTTAGAATTTATTAAATGGTAAAAAAAATCATGAGTAAAGAAAGCATCCATAGTTTTCAAAATAGAAAAAGTTTTATGAACAAAACTTTTTTAGAATTAAAAGATTTGTCCAAATACAAAATCACAACCACCTAAGCAAAAAAAACGTTATTTTTAATTTTGCACAATTTTTAAATAGAAAGAAATAAATTGAAAATAATTTGTTGCAGTTATACTGTACGGGCACGCATAAAAATAATTTTTGAGCGATTTCTAAACACAACTTTACCTAAAAATTGTGCCAAGATGAAAGCGAAGAATATTTTACTTTTTTTTCTTAGATAACTCTGATTTTGTATTTGGACATCCGTTTTAATTCATAAAACATTTCTACATAAAACTTTTTCTATTTTGAAAAACAGGCACGCTCTACTCATGGTTATTTTTACCCTTTAATAAATTCTAAGCAATGTATAATATAATATATACATACATATAATAATAATAGTTCTGATATCAGAAGAAAATTCACACATATGTATCAAATTAAAATAAACATCTTACTATGTTTGACCCTGTATTGATCTTAATTAAGATGAATGATGACAGCAATAGAAAGTATTTTTTTTTTGCCAAGATACAGTTCTTCTTTATAAGGACAATACGTTAAGACGAGGGAGACTTGCCATGTCGATGTACTTGCTTAATTTTTATATAATTAACTAATTTATCTATCTATTAAATTTACTATATTTTGATAATGCTACACATTGACACTCATTTATTAAAGTATACCGTTAAAATATGCATCCTCCTTAGGTTTTCTTATCATCGTTGCTTATTAAATCGTTACATGTAACATACAAGGATTTATGTAGTGTTTTATTCCTTTTGGGCTGCTCAAATGCGGTATTTTTCTTTTAACAGTGTACTTTCTTGCGCAATATTTTTCTAATATTTTCATTAAGGGGTGGTAGTTAAAAATTCGAGCTTATCTGAATGTATGAGTAATAATTTATTTCTATGACTTAATCGTGTCACCTTGTTATTTAGTTGTTGCCTTTCATTTCTATGAATAATCACATAATCGTGCTGAAACCCTTGTGGTAATTTTTTATATTTTGTAATCGAATACTAATATGGCATTGGAACACGTCTGACGTTATCTGGTAAATGGTTACTGGTGCCATAAAGTTTTTAGTTGACATCTTGATCTGACCGGATGACCACTCCCGACTGTGGCTTGTCCAGTGCTCTCGACTTCTCACCCTTACCTTTTCTAATAAGAGAAAAAATGCATTGCCGATTGCATTTCATTTCTTTTATGTTGGGGTTGGAACCTTCGGCAACATGCACTAAAACTGAGCTTTATCCACAATACCGAAACAGAATTTTTGCACTCTACGCGCGTTTCGCTAACCATGTTAGCATCATCAGGAGATGATTGAAACTGATGATGATTAGAACAGTTTTAATAATCTCCTGATGATGCTAACATGGTTAGCGAAACGCGCGTAGAGTGCAAAAATTCTGTTTCGGTATTGTGGAAAAAGCTCAGTTATAGTTCATTTCTTTTTGTCAATAAATACATAAATTTAAAAAAAAAAACAAGCCAATGGTTACAAGAGATATGTAATGTAATATTATTCTTACCATTCTGTCGTAAAGGTATTCTGTCTTCCTATTGGCACATTTTCAAGTTCCTCATCAAAATAAAATTCAAGTTCTTCCCTTTCAAACTGCCTCAATTTCTGTTCCTTCTTTCCCTTATTCTCTTTGTTCTTTCGTTTCACTTGTAGCCAAGCATCTTCCTCTTCGTTAGAAGATTTTTCATTTGTTGATTTTTTAGTATTGTCTGCATTTGTTTGAGGATTCTCGTTTTCTTTATTGATGCTATTGGGAAGATTTAGTTTCTCTGAAAATTAAGTACAGTGAAATTTATCGGAGGGAATGAGTATGCATAGTTGGCTAGTGTATGTTAAGTAAAAGTATTGTACCTAGATGATATAATATGCATTCTACAATATATTAATTTTTTTTAGTACATGTCAAAGTATTCTATAAAATAATGTACAATAGCAGAAACAATTAATAATAATAATAATAATAATAATAATAATAACAGCAATAAAAAGCAATTAACTACAGGATATAAGAAACGCCTAACTCCACACGAAATTAAATTTGAAACACCTATTCAAAGCTATTAACACGTTTGCCTTTCCGCTCGTCACATATTCCATTGGAGACATAAAATGGACAACAGACCTAAAAAATATAAATATAGTCAGAAGATCTGAACTGACGAAACATAGAAAACTATACCCAAACTCCTGAAAAGAGATACTTAATATAGATAGGAAATTAGAAGCAAGAGGACTCATAGACATTCACATACTCCACTCAGATCAGATAGAAAACCTTAGAAAATACCAATACAACAAACATACTTCCTTGCACACAGCAGTCACGTATTGCACCACTGAATCTCTCACAATCCAAAGCACAACCACAATATAAAATAGAGCAATCGTCACGGAAGAAATTACATGGAAATAACTTATACATTATTAACAATGAGTATATCCACAAAAAAGACAAGTGACTACAGTAAGGACAATCTACCCAGAAGGCTTCATATTAGCGATACAGGACCATGTAATAGCAACCAAAAATTATAAAAATTACATTATGGAAAAAGAGATAAATGACCTATACAGGAAATGCTATCAACAAAAATAAACAATTGCACACGTAATAGGATGATGCAAAATAATAGGAGGTACAGCATATGCAGAAACACAACATAGCAGCGAACATAATGCACCACGCATTAGAACTAAATTTAATCAACAGAAGCGCAATATTATAATAATTATACTGTAGTACGATATAACCATACACACTGATAAAACTATTATATCACACACCAGATTAAATCTCACATTACTGGATAAAAAACAAGACCACATATGTGATAGACGTACCGATACCAAGAGATAACAATATCAGCCAAAAATTCGTCGGAGAAACAGAAAACTACTCCCCCTCGGCAATAGAAGTAGAAAAAAAATGGAAACCACAAAGAATGCAAATCATGTCAGTCATAATATACACAACAAGCATCACACATAAGAACTTCACGCAACATCTGAACAACTTCATCATATACTGAAAGCTATAATACAGAAGACATGTAACATATCCCGAAGTTTTAATCAAAATTGATTAGTTTTTTCGACAGTTCTGGTGTATCAAAGTGACTGCTTATTTGAAATAAGTTATTTCCCCCTTACTCCTGGGAACTCTTATGGACTCCGGTAAAAAAACTAAAGGCTCAGGAGGGTCGAAAGATCCTCCCAAAACTAAACCAAAAAAAAGGAACTTTCCAGGGATCCAGCGCAAGCCCCACATTGGCAACTCCACAACCTGAGAAACAGTCTAGAAACCGGATCATCAGGGGCCAACGCTGGGAACCTTCCAGGGACTCGGCGCAAACCCTACATTAAGGTCAACAAGGTTACACATACTCGCAACACCGTAGACAGTGGCAAGGAGACTTATCAGCTTTTTTATTATTTTATTATTCCTTTAATAAGTTAAGTGCCGCAATGTTGAAATCTTTAATGTGTCCATTGGTCGAACAAATTTTTTTTATCAAATATCATTTCTATATTTCTCTTTTTACTTCAAATTAAAGTCTTACACCCTCATGTACGAGTTTTACTCCAAACATCAACATTTTAAATGTGAGTCCAGGTTGGAGTTTCACGGTCACCAGCAAGACTTTTATCAAGGAATGCCTTTGTAAGTCCAATGTGCTGTCGCGCCTTGACATGGCAATTCATGTTCGCAACACGAGTAGCCAGCGAGGGCGCGCTTCGCTGATTTATCATTATGCATATTAGTGCAGTCGTTCGAGAAAGACCAAGAATAGCTTCGAAAATATCGTTTTTTTTTCTCAGGCATTCGGTGAAAAAAAAACATAAATTAGAAATAATTTTGCTGTAATGTTATTTCTATTTTGCATGATAATAAAATTGGCTTAATTTCTACTTTATGAAACAGTCAAAAAATATACAAAAATTGTGAATATTATGGGCCACGTGAGTGCGACAAGCCGACACCGAACTAGGCAACATTTAATGATGAACTAATATATGAGTCAAGGTCGGTCTCACGCGGCCCACATATAATTTTTATGTGTGAGTCCTTATTGGCTTCCCGTGGCACTTAACCTGTTAAACTTTATTCAGGTTAATTTACAAAAATGGAAGGGCCCTTCGGCACACCTATGTAGAAAGTTCAAGCAGCCGAATATAAATATGGTCTAATCCAGGAACCCTGGGTTTAACAGGAAGCTGCTAAAAGACAGAGGGGAACCGTTCAATACCCTATCGCTTCCAAAGTGCCAACGGCCTGCATCTATACAAAGGATGTGGAGGCTATGCCGCTGGGATGAACCTTTATCAGAGACCTGGTTCCGGTCAAGCTTACCATAAATAAGGGGAATTACAGAAGGGAGATCGTGACTTGCTCGGTCTTCTTTCCTATGGATGCGGACAGCCTCCGTAGGGAGGTTGCTGCACTTGCAGTGCGGTGCGAAATCAGAAGTATACCTCTGTTAATAGAATGTGACGAAAGGAACCCGCATCTCACTGTGTGGGGTAGCGAGGAGGTGAATCCTAGGGGTAGGGCCCTACTCAATATCCTCTATCCAAATGACGTCGAGATCCTTAATAGAGGATCAGTGCCAATCTTTTCAACACCGAGGCGGCAGTCGGTCATAGACCTTACAGACTGAAGCTGTAGCGTTTAATTTTTCATGAAGATATAAGTAAATGCTACCTGCTTTGTTAAAGTGAAAACTTCTTTACGCGCGTTTTGCGTTTTTTTTCTTAAGAGTTCAAGCGATATACGTCATTATAAATGTTTTCATATATTGTGCTTTGAATGTATTTAATTAACTCTCTGGAAAAATAACACTTAACCCTTAATGTTTACTCTTATTAGTTGTATTTATTTAGTTTCTAAATTTTAGAATATAAATTATTTCATAACTTAAGAAAACATTAAGTTATTACGCCACGAAATATCAGACGGTATCTAGCTTTCTTTTTATAAGATGTTGATAAGAACTGATAACCTTTCTTCATGGTTGGATTTCTTATAATAATAAAACATACTTTTAATATATTTACTGATTCACTACATACCACTACATACTATCTTACTAATTCAATATTGCCTTAATTTCCAATAAAGATTGTTTTCTTTTGAATTAATTCTGATTGTGGTTACGATGATGACTCGAGCAATCGAACCCGAGTGACACTAATGTTCATTCTATATTGCACTGTGCATGAGAAAACAGCTTTCGCCGCTCGGTGTCAATGAGCTGACACCTGACATCGGAAAACGAGGTGAAGCGGTCAACGTCACTACGCCACTTCCGGTCCAGCCGTCGAACGACGAACACGTTGGAAACGGATTACAGAATTCGGCACGGGAAGTGGAAGCTGTTTGCTTAGATGACGTGTTCCAATCCTTCGGGGGGTGTCTGGAAAGTCGTGCCGGCTGGACAGTGTAAGGGGTGGGTCGTGTAGTGTGGGGTGATTCCTACTAGGACTTCAGGGAATTTCCGTGCGTGGTAGCGTGGCCTGAGGGCGGTCGGGGGTGTTCCCTACGGGGATTTGAAGTCTCTGACAGAAAGTGGTTATACCTACAGTGTGCGAAGCCTCCTTGCATAGGAACTCAGTTGTGCATTTCATTAGCTTATAGTTGTATAAAGCTCGGGAATCACCAGGGGCACAGACCCGTCTTTCTGGTCTTTCCCACCGAATACAAGGCCCTTCAAACTGGACTAACGTGTAACGGATGTAGAAGGGTAGCTCTACCGCTCCCTAAGCGCCAGGCGAAGGGTGTGCTGGCAAATTGCCTCGTAGCAGCGCCATTCAACCCTCTGTAAAGAAGGTCTAGCATCATCATCATCATCAACGTCACTAGCCTTTGTCTAGATGATGTAGCCAAAGAGTCTAGATCGATTTTATAGTTTTGAATTTCAGAACCATCATGGGTGCATTAGGCCAAAAGTGTTTCAAAAACTTGTGCCATTAGGCCTGAGAAAGGCTTGGCCTATTTTATATATTTTTAATCCTTCAGGATGCCTGTTCATTTTTGGGGTTAATCCACCACCTAGTAAGGTAGGTAATTGTTGACTTGTGCTTTATAAAAAATTGAACAGCTTTTATTATGGGAACTTGATATTAGAGAATATTATATAATTGTTATTTGGGAATAACATAAAGATGCTATGATTTTCAATTGGGATTTACACAGTCTATAGATAAATCTTAAACTTCCATGCTTCATGGATAGAGTGGAGTAGAAGGGGACAGTAAGCCACAACTTCAGCAGAGGCGTGTAGTGTCAATTAGAAGAGGGTAGGCAATGTAAAGAAAATGACACACAACGAGTAAGCCTGCTGCAGGCGCCTCCGGTGGCACAAAAATTTTCCAGGTGCCACGCCCAAAAAAGGTCATTTTGAGCCTCCACAAAATGTACGCATACATCCTTTTCGATTCGAGTTTCGCCAAAACTATGCAAAGAAAATGGTTAGTGGACTGGTCTTGTTTTTTGAGGCATTTGAAAAATTATTTAAATCAATATACCCAGGTTTACTCCACACATTTCCTTCTTTACCAAAGAGTAAGCATGGCCAACAATACATTTTATTTTTATGACGATACCCGCAGAGCCACATAATTGTCATAGATTTTTTAATTAAAATATCGAGGTTTTCTTTTGTTGCTGCACGATTTCGGGCTAGGTATACCAATCTTAATCGCATTTTGTTTTTCGGCAAATGTCATACTTCTTGTAAAGAGCTTATTGCTAATACGTTTTTCCAGACAGTTTACAACGTCGTCGCACTGGCACTCCATAATAAAAAGCACTAAAACTATTCACAAAATCTTTCTAACCAACAAAACTAAACCACAAAGAAAACACCAACCCCTTGTACTAAACTAACTAAACTTTCAAAACAAAAATTAAAAGCGCATTCAAATCTCACACAAGAATAGGGCACAGTTAGTAAGTTTAGGGTAGCCCGTGTACTGTAATTTAATTTAAGGGTAAATATTATTAAATAATAAAGCTTTCTTAACTAAACCCTGTAATGATGTAACCGGTAATCGCTTTCTAACTAATCATCAAAATCACAGATTGTAGGAGTAATCTGTGTCAAAATATTAATAAGAGAGCACATTTTGTCCGGCACTTACAGTCGGATTTGCCACTAATGCAGTTCGACGGCTGGGGGGCAGAGGAGAAAAACCCTACAAAAACTGGTGGCGGCGAAGGCCGTCAGTAGCGTAGCATATCTAGTAATTTTGATTTTGGCTTTAGTTTTATAGTATTATCAAAAACAAACTCTTAATATAAAATTCCATGATTTTTAATAAACAAAATACATAATTTATAATATATGTATAGCCAAATTCGAGTTTTAATAAACTATAGTTGTTACAACGACTTATCAAAATGGAATGTTGCAGAATGGGCTTTTCTGAGCAGTGTGCATTACAATTTCATACTTTAGCAGTTCTGAAGTTGTTTCTAAAGGTAGTTTATTTTTCCTCTAAATATTTTTTACAAAACCTATACCATTACTTACTAAAACTAAAAATGTATTTACCTACACTTAAGATCCGATACATATTATATTCCCCAAATTTTTCAAGCAGTTAGCAATTATCTTGCAAAAATATACAGTTTAGCTGTTAGATAATTACATAAAGCATCGAAAAAGAGGTCCCGGTTAAAATCGCTAATTTATTGGTATATTATAGCTTAAGATAATACAAATAAAGTCTGATAGTTTTAGTAAGATTTTATGCCTACAACCGGATATACCGTGTCCCAAAAAACACGTTACCAGATTTTTTGTTTGTTTCACAATGCACTCTAGGTTATTTCGCTTTGAATTCTCCTTGTATATTTGCATTATAATATGATACAGGGATAGTTCACTGTATAAAAATTCATTTAAGCATTTTTCATTATACAAGGCGTACGATTTTTTTTAACTACTAAATAGACTTGCCCCTACTAATGTCATTTATTAGCAACATTTTGCAAAATAGTGCAAACAGTCTTTACTTCTGAATTATCAAATATATGTTAATCTTAGATTTGACAGATAAACTAATAGTCCATGGCTTTTTAATGCATATTTTAAATTCCCAGTATAATTTCCAAGTACCTATTCTCCAGGTCGTTGAGAACCCTATTCAGGATAATACTGTTTGCTGTTTTATTTGTCATATCAACTATTAGTTAAATTAGAATAACCTACTAACACTTACTATTACTACAAGCTAAAAACCTAATAATAGCATTACTTCTTTTTATGTTTTTATGTAGGTATGAAATTGCTCCAAAAATTGAAAATATAAAAATCATTAAAAATACTAATGCGCAAATTTTTATAGACAAAAAATATAATATAAGATTGGCCTTCTAAATGCAGCTTTACAAAGACGTATTTGGTTCTAAATTTTCCTGGTCCGAATCAATGTCACTAGAGTCAAAATTACTCAAATCACTTTCACTATCACTGCTTTCGCTATTCACAGAAATAATGAGAAGCTCAACTTCTTCCATGTGCTGATCATTCACCCAAAATTCATTTTCAATATTTTTCACATGATTACAATATTTTTGCCAGTCTTCTTTAGTAACGCTAACAATGCCGCTCTCTGTCAGATCTTTTAAAACTTTTATACTAAATTCTCCCGATGTATTATGACTCCTAATAAAGTGTTTTAATTGAGCCAGCCCACACCATTTCGATAGGGTTGAGTTCGCACATATAAGGGGGCAGTCTAAGAGGGATGTGGCCGTGCGATCTTATTATTCTGTCGATAACATAATTCTTATGGTCAGGAGGTGGCTTATGCAGGTTTATCAACTCAAATAACTCTCACTTACGTGCATTCGGGTTATGAGCTAATCCTAAAACAATACATTTACTTTTAATAATATGGGCGAAACATTAAATAAACGGAGTAAATCACAGTTAAAAATGAAACGGTCATAGATTTCTGTAATGTTATTAGGGTTTCGTACCCTAAAAAAAATAAAAACGGAACTCTTATGAAATCACTCCGTTGTCAGTCTGTCCTTGCGCCTGTTACAGTCGATTATTTCTAAAATAACGTAGAGGAACTATGTCAAAAAACTATGAAATATGCTCCAACCAAAAATTGAATAGCTGTTTTTAGTATCGTTAAGTCGAGGAGCCCTCGATGAGCAAGTTTACTCCATTTTAACAGAAGATATTTCTTGTATTATTTATTAAAAGTGATCACTTCAGTTTAGGTATACCTTTTTTTGTTAGCCACTCACACATATTTATTTTCAGTGAAGACTTTGTGGGAGTCTTGTCTTCCTGAACCGAATGGTACGGTGCATTATCCAACACGATTATTGAATTTGGCGGGATATTTGGTAATAGTTTTTCTTCCAACCATTTTGTAAAATTGGTGCTATTCATTTGGGCATGGTAATCTCCTGTCGCTTGACCCGCTTTGAAAATTAAGCTGGCATTCCGCACAAAACCATCTTGTTCTGAGCCGGCGTGAACTATTACCAGACGACCTACATGCCAAAATTCAAATTAATTAAAATAAATATTAAATAAAAATAAATTTTTACCTGTGGATCTCATGTTTTTAACTGTACCAATTACGTCCTCGCTCTGCCAACACTTCTTAAATGTAAGGTCGTTATCAACCCACGTTTCATCCATGTAAATAATATTTTTTTCTTCCTGTCGATATTTTTTTATTGCCCTTAGGTATTTGTAGCGCCAGTGTAAAATATTTGGTTTCTCCATTAATATTTTTCTTTTATTTACACATTTTTTAAAATAAAAACCATTTGTCTTTATTAACCTTCTAAGGGTGTCTTTACTGTAGTGGAAATCTAATTGTTCTTTTACCTTTGTAAGAAGCTTCCCCATTGTTGGAACAACTTTCATCTCTAGGAAAAATGCCTTTATTATAACCTTCTTATCACAGCGAAATCGGCCTCTTCAATTTTTTCTTTAATTTGAAGTCGAGGCTTCTTATTTGAAGGAGATGAAAGCATTTTATTCTCATTTTGAAGTCTTCTTTCTACATCTTCTTTATGAATTTGTGCGACTCTACTTTTACTAATGCCAGTATAAAGGGCCACTCGTTCGTAGGTACGCTTAAGCGGTAATTTAAATTGATTGTTCTTCGCCTCTTCGTCACACACATTATAAACATTAGCCACAATCTCTCGAGCTTGTGATTGTAATACTCTATGACGGGTAAACTTATTCATTCTTAAAACGTACCGTAGTTAATTCTAGTTTAAATATAAAAAAATAAAAAGAAATCTAATAAAAAGCGCATTAATTAGACAAAATCAGTAGTATCAATAATGCCCGAGTCCGCCAGCAATGAAGTATAGCATCTCGCAGGAGTACGTCCGCAGTGGCGTAGCTACCGGGTGGGCCTGGGGGGCAAGGCCTCTCGGCGCCAAGCGAAATTAGGCGCCGGTCCGAATTTATTAATATGCTAATGCTAACAATGCTCATGAGCTTAACAGAGTTTTTAAATTAATTAAATTATAATACAGTCAAAGACAAACATTCCGATGAATTCGGTCGTAAAAAAGAATGTGTTTTTGAGAGTTCTTCTTTCTCTTTTTACAGTTTACTGGATATGGCTTCTGTCCCTCAAGGGTCAATTTGCCAGCACATTTTGAAAGTGGTATCCAGAAAGCTGTCTGGCTCTTGGTCATGTTTCAGATACCAATTTTTTTAGTTTCGAGTTTACTCAATATATTATTATATAAGTGCTGTAAAACTTGGGCGTATTTCTCTTCTCTGGCTTGTATTTTCTCTTTTTTCTTCTTTCTTCAAGGGTGAGTACTGTTAGTATTGACAAACACAACAAAGGAGATGACAACACAATCGGAGGGGACACATAATTGAAACGGAATATATCTTATGTTGTATAGCTGTATTGCAGTGCAAAAGATTACAAAATGAAAAATTTGACAGATGATAGAATATGATAATCGAAGGTATTCATATTGTTGTATTTACAATTTTATATTATTGACTTTAAGGAATCTGTTAATCAATTTAATCACGTTAATGTTCAGATTTCCACGTACAATGGACATTGAAATAGGGGTAGGCATATTTTGCTTAGTCATGCATTGATAGAAATCTAAGTTTGGGGTTATGTTTATAAGAGATTCTAAAAAGATGTGATTGAGGTCATCTGTTTGACACAAATACTAAGAGGAATTTCTTTAATGCCTGTCATACTTAGATATTTGCCCTGCCTGTAAGACAATGGCCTGTTCTCATTCGAATCAAGAGGTGTCTTTTATCGATGTACGGGTGTTTTTTTTTATAAAATAGAGTTTTTGGAAAGTTATCCTGAATTTTTGCATACCATCTTCTTTTCCGCTCCAGAAAGGATTTCCATATTATGTTGTGCTCTTTCATTATAGAATTTTTTAGTATACTTAAAATGTGATCTTTATATAAGGGCAAGTTCTTGGGGATATTAAGCTGTCTGCCTATGTTTTCTAGTTTGTCTGAGAATGCACATTTCCCTTAATTTTTGTATGTCCTAGTAACCATGTTATGCCAATGTTCGAACCCGCTTCATTTGCTATAATTAGTAGGCTTTTTGTTTAAGGGTGTTATAATCCAAATCTGGGCTTATATGATTTTGATTCATTCTTTCAATGGCACTTTTAGAATTTGTAAATATTATCGTTTTTTAACATTCTTCCTCAATAAGTATATTAATGCTTCATATATAGCTAGCACGTCGGCAGAGCATTATGTCATATTCATCAGGCAGTCTAGAACTGAAATTGTATTTGAATTTAGAGCAATGGATTCCAATTCCAGTTTTATTCCCTTTTTAGATCCATCTGTATAAATAAATGTATATTTATTTTTTTATTTTTCCGTGTTAATCAAAAATACTGTTTTAATGCATGTGCCTTTTTTGTTCAAGTTCAAAGTTATAATATTAATTTTTTTATTTGAGTTTCGTATTGTATTGTGACAACAAGGTAATTTGTCAAGTTTTTCTATTTTAGTTCTGTATTGGAAGAAATCTTTATATGCTTGTAGTAAATATGGTATATCTTTTCCTCTCCAGTAATTAGCATTTATCATATTATGTATTTTACTTGCTTTTACCATAGGTATAATGGGCTTTTAGCATAGGTATAATGGGGTGATTATTTTTGATAAGAATTTCGTTGCAAGCCATGCATCGTTGCCTAAATTCAAACATCATTTGATTACACTCAGTTATTAGTACGTTTGTGGGGGTGGTTTTTGTGCATCCAAGAACTACTCTAAGTGCTTGGAATTGTATATTTTTTAATTTCGTTAAATTGTTCGTATTACTGTTTAGGATATATGCTCCATATTCTATGTGTGACATGACGAATCCCAGGTAGATATTAGACAAGGAGTTCAGAGCTTCGTATTTGTTGGTTGGTTGCCGTTTATATATTTTATAAGATATACGTTTAATATTATGATGTATAATTTTTGGATTAATTTGCGCACATACACAAAATATGTGGTTGTTTTAGGCGCCAGCGGATAGGCTTGCCCCTCAGCGCCCATATTTCTAGCTACGCCACTGTACGTCCGAGAATTCCATCAATATGATATTAAACAACTTTCATCTTTGTCTTACTTACTGAAGTAGTCGACGCCCGTCGACATTTGCGAACACGTTTTTCACCGAACGATGGATGGCACGCGCCTATTCGATAATTCGTGCATTGTTGCAAGGTTTTCGATGTTATCATGTTTACAAATAACCAAAAGTTTGTTGCATGTTACTTGTGTACATCAAAGCTGATAATGGACATCATATTATACAAAATGTTTATGTTTTTTTTATTTGCAATGCAGATTTTTGTCTTTAACTGTCTTGATAAGGGCTGAGTGAAATCAAGTTTTATCAATTGAATTTATTTGTAATAAGAACGGCAATAACGCATTTTTTATCGCATTCTTTTCGAAATTTATTACCCGTGCTGTTGACTTTATTGCTCCGCCCGTCGGTCGGTGGACCCATCCGCTTTCTCTCTTTTCTTTTTATGTATCGTTCCACTTGGCTGTCTTTTTTCAAGCATTGCTTTTCCTTTGCATAGTAAATCCAGTATTGACGGTCTAAATGCTTGCCTTCGATTTGTTATGAGATGCTTTTTAGCGGATTGCCGTCCCGTCGGAGAACATTATTCCGTTTAAAATAGGCAGCGTAATATGAGTGTTAGAATGTGATGTTATTCTATCATACAATTCATATTTTAATAGATAAGCTTTTTAAATTTGGATTATACTTATTAGTAAAATTATAATTTATATTATCGGAATTAAAATTAAATGGGAAAATATAAAAAATGTCAAAACTTCAGGGTAGGCAATGCATTTGTGCTTTCATTGTGTGCACGCCACTGAACTTCAGACAGGGAGGTACTTATCCGGCTAACGGGAATAACTCAAGGCCAGTTCTTTCCTTTTTATTATGTAAAAATCAACTGTCTACCTAGTGTAAAATTGTATACTTTTAATATTACTAATTCATATCAACTTTTTCACCTTCAATTGTTCGGCTCACTTGGTAGATATTATTCAACATATATATTTAAAAACCCTGTAAACAAAGATTCATGAATCTTTTACTCGGTCTATACCTCTAGGTATAATTTCTTTTAAAGGGGTAGATATTCTTATAAATAAATAATACTTGTTTTGTTTATGCTTGAAGTGTTCTGCTTGACCCTTTTCCCCATTTCGTACTTGAAAATACAATTAACATTAACGATAAGACAATCTAGGTTTTGTAATTTACTAGACTATATAACTTGCAGTATCTCTTTTAAATTACGTGGCGCCCATTTTAAGTACACAAAGGTCATATACCAAGAACCCAGGCCTCCGCATTAAGAGCTAATCGTTCACAATCTTTAGTGGCAAAATAACGCCACATAGCAAGACACTGCGCCAAGGACTCCTGAACTGGAAAATATTACGGGTGAAGATTCTTTCTTTTATCGGTCATATATGTATTTTTGGCAATAACAAAAATAGGTCATTACACATGGGCATATCGCTTGGATTTTCATCTCTATTATTTTTTGATAAGGTCGAACCTGACTAGTTCCATGACATCAGCATGAAAACTGTCATTACAGATATTTAGGTCAATAACAGTCCGCCACTTTTGAAATGTTTACCGAATTTTCTGTTTATAATCAATAAGGATGGCGAAAAAATAATGGAATAATTGATTTTGTAAAGCAGTTGTTTTTCTTCAGTGGCCGCAAATTTCCTGGAACGTGAGAGGAGCTCCCAAGGAGTCAATTTTCATTTGGAATGAAATAGGTTTTTGCAGGCCAATATAAATTTCTGGGAGACGAGGTAGTTGGTTTAGTGGAAATTAGGATTGGACCCAATCAACAGCCGTAATGGCGTTAATCCGGTAAATTCTCATGGCTCAATGTAGATCGAGCGTCAAAATATTAGCGGACCAGGAAGATTT
>MU190194.1:0-18893 GCA_016904865.1 Pissodes strobi | reverse complement strand
TGAAGAGAATGTCCACACTAAACGCAGAAAGATCAGATTGAATGTTGAGAAATGGAAAGGGGCTATTGCCTCGGCTATTGCTGAAAGTTTGGATAGAGCAACTACTTACAACGAAATGAAGCAATATCTTTTACTGCGCTATATGAAGCTGATATCAAGATTAATGAACTCGAGGATGGATAGTTGAAAGGAAAAGGAAACTTGTCCTTTTTCTATTTAAATGAACCAGCTGAAGGGTACCCAAGTGTGCAAATGTCTGTGTTTCTGTCAGGTCAGAAGACTTGAAGTGTTTGTGGGCAATTTGTTCATTAAAAAAACATTGTGTTCGGACAAGACTGATATAAAACTATCAGTACGTGCGGGTCGAGTATATTAAGTAATTTAGATAAAGTGCTTCATGAAGCCAAAATATTTTTGATTGGCAATAAAAATGAAGATGATATAACATCAACTATAGAACTGTAACTATACTAACTATTGTATTTATTAATTGTATGTGTATTTGTGCAACCCTTGGTCTATTGTGGCTCACATCTGTAGATTCCACTAGGCCAGAGGCTTAATCCTTTTCATGTAATCGAATAGCTGTCTGGGGGTGGATAGTTTGTCTGGTTCTTTCTATTGCCAGACAGCATAAAACATGCTCCATTGTTTCTTTGCCCTCCAAGCACAAGCGGCATCCCGTTTCTTCGGAAAGCCGTATATCTTGTTCATGTGGCGAACGAACTAGATAAGTACTTGTATTCTTACTAAAATGGCTTGCATGAAGATTAGAATTCAACAGTGTCTGTCTAGAACAGCTAGTAAAATTGAGCTGCTTCGAAACTTTCGGTTTGCTTTTATTGTTGCTATACTTATTGGTTCATACAACTGCTTTGCATTTTATTCACAGTACTTATACAACATAGAAAAATCACTGCTTTTTGTATTTATATATGTGATATTTGTTTTACTTAACATGACTTAAGCTAATTAATCATTTTATTTTATCATGTATTCTGTTAATGCTACTTTAAAAGATTGTGCTTGAGTAGGTACTGAATAGGTGAACTAACTAAAAAAATCATACACTATATATACCTTTTATTTTTTGTAACTCGTTTTACTCTGAGAAATCTACTTCAATACTTATACGTAAAATACTGCCTTTTGCAACTGCTTTGATCTTGGGCTACATATTTCATTTAACTGTAATCACATTTGTTATTAACTAATCACATAGTTTGGGTTAGTTTATTAATACATACATATTATCAAAAATGGAAATTATAAGCCAACAAGCATAATACAAAACAATTATGTTATTCAGATATTCCGTTCATCTACTACTCGTAACTTTAGTTTATCCCTATCTTTGATATGATTTTTATTTCATGTCTATATTTCTCATATTTATTTTTATAATTAATAAACTTGTGTCCAGTTTTACCATATTGTCTTATTTTAAGATTAATAAGGAAGCACTGGGTAGTAGAAGGGCAAGATTTGCTGCTTCCTGGCCTTGTATAGGTGGCCGTGGTCGGAGTCGGCCTCGGCCAGTTTAACGCGCGACAAATAGACCAATCAGACCGTTCCCTACAGAGCGTGCGCACAAACAATGTTTTGAAGGACAAAGATAGACTTATGCAAAATTGATATTCCCATCTTTTAGTGTTCACTTCATTTTCCACTCATTAACCAAATGAAGGTTTAGCAGTATATTTATTTTTACGTATATGGTCACGACTTAGTTTATTCAATAAAAACACAACTTAATATAGGCAATCACATAAACAGAATAACCTTACCTATGTTGGGGTTTGGAACTTTCCGCAACATGCACTAACACGGAGGCATTGTCTTTATAAGAAAATAGTCGTTCAACGGGGCCTGTGGAGAGGTGCTGCCCCCAGTGGCTGGCACCAAAAACAGTATTTCTGAATGAAAACACGTGCAATGTTTACCCTACATACGAAAAGGAAGGGGTAGAAAGGGGAATACAAAATTATATTCGCGGAGCCGTAGATTTCCAAGAAATGATCTTCAGCCAAGGCTAAGTGGCTAGAACCGGTTTTATCAGTTTAATTTTTACACACAGAATGAAATTTCCAATACCTGCTTCCCCAATCTTGACTTTTCAATTGAATTTATTTTATTGTTTGGGAAAATGGTTTTTAGCATTTTTAACACATTGATTTTTGTGTCAATTTCTTTACTAGTTTCTATTATTCATATAGGCCTAATTGAATTGATGCAGTAGTCGAAGAAAATAGATTTGCATATGCCATTAAAAAATGGGAAAATAATAAACAATAATAAAATCCTATTTGCTAAATGTAAAACGTTTTGACTTGATATAAGTAAAATTTTACAATATAAACTGGATATTTTAACGCATTCAAAATTAGGAACACTAAAAACATATTATTAAACTATAAAAAAAATTATATTTATAAAAATTGATTATTCGTTTCCTATTATTAGTCAAAAAGTAAGGTATTACAATTTTTAAACTTACAATGTTTATAGAGAAATATAGCTAAAAATTAAATTTAGTGCCAATAGTAGGTAGGTATAGTTATTTTATGTATTTTTTCTTTTTATAGAAAGAAGACAATTAAACATTTTCTGCAATTTTATGCTTTAATGCACCAGAAACATGTATTTATCAAATTATTGATTAAAATGTCTCGTTATTTGGAGATTAATAATAAAATTAAATATTTTTATTTTATTAAATTTCATTATTTTTGCAAAAGAGGGGGAGATAAGAAATAAGGTGTTTAAAAACTGAAATCAAAACTCTTACCACTTTGGATAAGTCTTTATTTAATATGAGTTCGGCATATATTAATACTAATTTATGTATCGGTACATATAATATTGCTCCAGGCCAACAGCCAATGTTCAAAACTTTCAATCGCTTATAGCCATTATTACATAATTGACAATCAAATTAAATTAATATAAATGTACTCTTCAAAATATATACTGTAGTTTATTCGCTATAATCAAGTAAATAATTTTTGAAAAAATTCGGATTTGGGATAGTGAAATAAACAACATCCGAGTAAAACTATATTTACTCGAAAATTAAACAATTCAATTGATAAAACACATCAACCTATACAACCCTTAAAACTAAAGAACAAGTATATAAGATAAAAAATAAGCATCGAGAGTAGTGTGCTGTTTCGGGCAACTTCTGGTTTGATTCATCCCTTATTTTCAACTGATCATTTTATGTTCACTTGTATTATTTCCCTTTGAAATAATTCATTTATTTTATCTTAGATGCCAAATTTTTTCATATCAAAGTTTTGTGTTATTGCCTATCAAACTTGTAAAGTTATACATGTTCTTAAAATAACTTTCTTGTATATTATAAGTTACAATTAATCACCAGTTAAGGAAATTTGAAACCATAATTATATTTGCTATTTTTCAATCAGAAGTTGCTAATATAGCTATTGTGATAAACTGATGTATCAAGAGATTAGATCGACTCCAACTCCATAAATAAGTACTTATAAATATTACTTAAATATCGAAAAGTAATTGGACTACATTAACATAGATACAACCTAAAAGCATCACCATTTAATAAGAATCAACTAATAAATTAATTGTAATCCGTCGATTAATGTTTTATCTTTATTTAAATATAAGATATGATTCACAGATCTCATTTATTAGTATTTAAAAATTTATATATGTATATATATTTAAAATTGTCAAATCATATTCAAAATCAAAATCATGTTTCCTGCCAAACAATATTGGTCCATAAAAGTTACTTTTTAATTTAAAAAATTCAAACTCGCTAGAAAAATATAACTTTTTTACACTGTGAAAAAATCCTTAATTGTAGTAAATTGGAAAAATACAATTATATAATATACATTTAAAGTTTTATGTTCCAGTTAAAAAAAACTGCAAACAACTTTTTCGAATACTAAGTAACTAAAAATAACTCTTGGAGTAATATTAACCCTCGGTCGGGCGCAATTCATCTATTAGATTGCGCGCGCACTTTTCTCGCTGTAGCTGGACAACCGAAACGACTCTGATCGAGTATGTCCGTGTATCCTATTATGATGCATTGCGGAGTCGATAGTCTTAACTTTAGTTGCGTACAGTCCAGTCGTTTGTTTAGAGTGATGGAATAAATCTATTAGATTGATTGCGCCCAGCCTTGGAACTTTTTACAAAGTAATTATAAAAGCATTGGTATAATGTTATAGGTTTCCACGAACAGCTACATATCAAACTGTAGTTTATTTTTTCATATTATATGAGCTTATAAAACAACAACGATATTAAAAATACTACTGCAAGTCGTGCTCTCAGTGTCTCTGCTTAGAAAATGCAACAACTATTTGTGAAACATGCTATAAATCCAAATTCGAACAATACGATGCTGATGTAGACTCAGAATAGAAAGTTTTGTGTTAAATTTATCTGTTCCAGTTTTTTTAATCATTAGAAGGGTTTTATTTTTTTTTGCAGTTAACTTTGTCAATAAAATTGATGTTTATTAAAATAAGCTGTATATTAATCTAATAGATGCGTTGCGCCCTAAGTAAGGATTTTCCGTATTGCGCCCGGTGGAGGGTTAAAATGTTGTTTTTTACTCCGTGCATAAAAGTGGATAGTGAATAAAAAAATTATAACGTCAATTCGCATTTTGAATATGACTTACATTGTTTATATATTAAAGTCCTTAATAAAACATTAATTATGAATTCCCGGTGGGATAAACATGAATCACCTTCAAACCAGCTTATTCGGGCAATAATTGATTTTTTGTTTTAAAAATAAATAGTACATTGGACATCTCTACGCTTTGCTGTATTGAAAGCCATCTAAGTGGCTTTAGCATCAAATTAATGGGAGTATAACGTGTACAGAACAATATAGTGCGCATAGCTTTATTTCGTAGCAACTGGAGTCTTTGTATATCAGCCTTTTTACCTGATATCAACAATGAAAAACAGTAATTGAAATGCGGATATATAATGGTATTATATATAAGAACACGACTCCAGTGACTAAGAATCTCAGCTATTCTCCTAAAAAATTCTATCTTTTCCAATTTTTTTTCTAATATGATCTACATGTAACGAAAAATTAAGCTGAGAATCCAAGACTACCCCTAAATAGTACTAGATGCATTTTCAAATAGGCTATTAGATATCTATCTTAATCCAATAATTATTTTCTAGAAAATCTATTACAATTCTGCTTAGAGCCAAAAAACCATGTACTTTGTCTTTTTTTTTAACCTAAGCCTATTTACACACAACGAGTTATAAAGGATGTCAAGTTTTGATTTCATAGTATCTACTACCTGATTAAAATCCTTCCCGCAAACACAGATCAACATATCGTCCACAAACAAACTTAGAAACATATCATTTAAAACCCGGTCTAGGTCATTGACATATAGCACAAACAAAAGGGGGCTCAGAACACTGCCCTGCGGCACCTCTATCTCACTATCAAACGGATTTGAGGACACATTATTCACTCTAGTCACTTGGGAGCGATCCTCCAGGTGATCAGTGAACCAAATAAGTGCACTGTTTGTAATTCCGTAGGCCTGTAGTTTGTGGATAAGTCTTCTCCTATTGATGGTCTCAAACGCACGCTGAAGGTCAATGAAAACGCTCAGGACAACATTTCCATCATGAACATATGAACACCATTTCGAACAGACATACTGTAATGCTGACTCGCACGAATGTTTTTCCCAAAAACCCGACTGACCTTTAAATAACAATTTGTTTACCTCTAGAAACTGTCGCAGTTGTGCATACCACAATTTCCAGAATTTTGTCTATTACCGATAATAAATTAATGGGTCAATATATTCTTCTGGTTTATTTGGTCTAGGCACTTTCGGGATAGGCACAATAACACTGGTTTTAATTTCCTTTGGAACTCTTCCTATTGTAAGGGATGTATTGATCAGGTGAAGTAAAGAGTACCCAAGTACACAAAAAGCAGTCTTTAAAAATTTAACTGCTCAGATTTCTTGAACCACATTTAATGGGAAAATATTTGGCACCAATGACGAAGACATACTTTGTAGGCACAGCGATCAAAGAAAGCTTTCTCGCCCAGGGGATGTTTCTTTACAAATTGATGCTCTCAAAATAGACGTTATCTGAAATAAATTAAAATCTAATGTAATTTTGACTTAGTTTGTAAAGAATTTGTTTGTCAAAAACTGAAACAATTAAAAAAATACAAATGTGGAACAACCCAAAAAAGTAAATTTAAAGAAATCTAAACGCGCGTGCTTTAAAAGTGCTCTTATACACTTATATCATAATATGCTATTAATTAAATTCAATATTAATTCCATACATTTGTCATCCTTCCTTATACCTACATGCCTATCAGTCAATTAATTAACTATTCAAAACTGTTCATAGACACCTAGACGTGCAACATCTGTGTATATGTACTTACGTACAAAATAAACGTTAATATTATGAGAAAGCATACTGATGGATATAAAAAAGTACTAGATGTAAAGATTTACCCTATCCCTATCTACATATATATGATTATTATAAAAATGTTCATCGTATTTAATTAAACCTGTTCTGTTTATTAAACTTCGAAACTGCTATTGCAATACTCTGATTTCCGACAAAAACTACAAAACAAAGGAAGTGGGTACTTTTGTACTTACCCAGAAAAAAAACGTAGATAGATAATCGCAATTTACTCAGCCCAAATTAATCGTTACAACCCAAACACAAACATTTTACAAAGTAAAGCTTCTTCAACTTGAACAGTGGCGGAAAATATAAAAATAAACAATGAGATATTCGGAATTATTAGGAACACTCGGCCACGCGGCTCCACTCCGCGCCGCCAGGTAACAGCCCTTGGGAATGCACCAATAGAAATGTAGGAACTCCGTCGTTGCAACGTCTCTCGTAGCATGCGTAGTAATTTCTTGAAATTCAAGAATGGGCACATTTCAGGCCGGACGCCATCTAGCGATGAGGCCTTTTTTCAGTTCGAGGTTGAATAACTATTCCCTGTATAAACAAAGCCGAAACCGAATTATTGCACTCGGCGCGCGTTTCGCTAACCATGTTAGCATTATCAGGAGATGATTAAAACTTTAATTTAATCATCTCCTGTGGATAAAACTCCGTGTTAGTGCATGTTGCCGAAGGTTCGAAACCCCAACATAGGTAAGGTTATTCTGTTTATGTGGTTGCCTATATTAAGTTGTGTTTTTATTGAATAAACTAAGTCGTGACGAGGCAAATCGTGACGTGACGTGGCGCGGCCTTGAAAAATCTCTCTCATGAATCCAAAGAAATATTCACTTTAAAAAGATTTTGGTTTGGTACTTATATAGAAAAAATAAGCTTAATATTCTAAAATATTTAAGCTTTTAAGGAAAATGTGTTTGAGTCTACCCCCTACAGTTTGTATCAAAGGCTGTGACAATTTCGTCAAAATATCTTCAACCTTGATCACAGAGACGTGACTCTCGACAATTCAAAATACCGTCTTATCATGACTAAGCACTTTAAGGACATAATTTCGATCATGCTAACATGGTTAGCTAAACGCGCGTCGAGTGCAATAATTCGGTTTCGGTATTGTGGATAAAACTCCGTTTTAGAATAACCTTAGACTATGAGTACGTGGAAACTAATCAATAAAATTCCGAACCCTCTAGAATAGCAACCGCACTATAGAAGTATTCACTTCTATCCCTCGTACTGTGGTAGTCGCGACTTTTTTTTCTTGTATAAATTATGTCGATAACTGGGGTAGAGTGTCGATTACTGGTGTACTACATTAAATCGCCATAAGAAGTTCTAATAGTGTCGATTACTGGTGCCTTTACCTGTTATTAGTGATAAGAAGTTTCGTCCACAATACAATATGTTTAGGTTGAAGGAAATCTCAGCTTACTTGGACAATATTTATTAAATATTCGAATCAAAACGCCAACGTTTCGACACTAATCAGTGTCATCCTCAGGGCTAAAAATCAAAGAACGACATTAGAATACATATATAAACGTAATTTTCTATACACCTAGAATGTAAAATAATTATCTGTCTAACAGGATAAAGTTGAAAAATTTATAAATAATTATACAATTACACTGAAAGGAAGTTGAACAATTTGAAGTATTATAAATTTTTTTAAAAACTAACTGAACGATGTAAATGGGACGTAAGAACACACAAATAGGGAGAACCAAACAAAACGCACCTAGATTACTACGAGTCACAATTAAGACGAGCGATCATTAAGAATGAATCTCATGCCGTCATCTGCTGTTTCGGTACCTACTAAATCGCAGTGTCGTACATTAGGAGTGCAAATCTAGATTGTATCCCCACCCACTCACCAAAATCACACTATCCAGTATATTAAAAATTACTAATTATGTTATGATAAATAATGTTAAGATTTTGTGTATCTGTATTTAAATTAACATTGTATTTAGTATTGTGAATATGGCACATTTCTAAAAAAATTCTATTTTTAAAATTTGTCTCTGAGTCCACCACTTTAATTGCATTGAAGTTAAACTTATGCCCTTCTGATGATGTTTAGCCAATCCAGTTCTGGGATTATCCCTGTTGGTAACATTACAATCGCGTTTATGTTCCGAGGTCCTTTTCTTTAGATATTGTTTCGTTTGTCCAATATAACTGTAGTAACAACCACCACAGGGTATGTTATAGATAACCCCACTTTTTGTTTGGTTCTCCCTGTTTGTGTGTTCTTACGTCCCATTTGCATCGTTCAGTTAGTTTTTAAAAAACTTTATAATACTTCAAATTGTTCAAATTCATACAGTGTAATTGTATAATTGTTTGTAAATTTTTCAACTTTATCCTGTTAGACAGATAATTATTTTAAATTCTAGGTGTATAGAAAATTACGTTTATATATGTATTCTAATGACCGTCCTTTTATTTTTAGCCCTGAGGATGACAATGATCAGTGTCGAAACGTTGGCGTTTTGATTCGACTATTTAATAAATATTGTCCAAGTAACCTGAGATTTCCTTCTAACTGAACATTTACCTGTTATGTCTAGTACAAATTGCGGCTGGCATGCATGTTTCATTATAATTATTAAAATAATCTTGGTTGCTCTAATTATTATATAACGTGGTGTTAAATAATTTAATATATATACAACTGTCACTGAACTCTTAATTAGAAGAAATTATTTAGAAAAATCGTTAAAGATTTGAAAATTACTTTATACTTAAATTTTATTTTCGGGAAATCTGCACGTTCCATGGTAACTCATGAGGTACAGAATATATCAATTTTCAAGTTCGTCCTAGCCCTTAGAATCGCCGAATTTGTCTTATTTGCATATACAGGATTCTTTAAATTAAGTTTGCACTATTACTAACTCTTCTTGTTACAATAGCTATGGTTTGGGTTAAATTAGCAAAGGAAAAAAATGAGACCGAATTAAATGCTTTTCAAAGAAGACTAAAATAGCTTTAAAAAGAAATAAACAAGCATCAAAAAATTATTTCAAGCCTTCATTAAAGGTGATGTACAAAAATTAATATATGCCACTTTTGATAAACAAAATGCATTTTGAGAAAATAGCATTAACTCTATATCAAATCTGCTACGATATAAAAATAACAGCAATGACTTATTGTAATAATTTTCGAATTTAAAGAAAATGATTTAATTTTAAAATATTTAAATACGGTCTTTAAATACGGTTTGCACGACAAACGATACACAGCACTTTGAATTATACTGTCAAAAGTGCGCGAAAAAACCAAACTAACCCAAACTTAGATAAAACTTTATCTAAATAAACCGTGGATGTAGTAATACTTAGTCAAAACTCGCGCCTAGTGATCAGGCGTTATAAGCTCTCCGGACAATTATGCGGAGCTTACAGCGTTTGTTTACTATTTTAGAATATCTATTATTTCACTTCACTCATGGCCCTTCTCTCACTTCGCTCGCTCCGGGGGCGCAGACAAACAAAACTAACCCAAAGCATACCCAAAATCAAGAAGAAACAAGTTTAGAAAATAATTGCGTTTGTGGCTGACGCGTGCGCACCCGTCAGGCGAGTTTGTAATGCCTAATATCTAGACGCTGCTGGTAGAGTCAAATATTTCTAGCGCTTGCGCATTGCTAAAAAGTCACGCTGCAAATTATCTGCAAGTGACCCAGCCAGCCAATCCAGAGTGCTATTCTGTTATTTTAGAGTGGGCAGGGCTTAGGTTTAAATATACGCATTCCATGGTGCGACTGTATCATTTACTATAAAATGAAGAAAAATGTTAAAGTTAAAATGTACCCAATCCAAAGTGCGATTGTATCATTTTATGGCGACTAAGCTGAAAGTTAACATTCATCTAATGCAGAGTGTGATTCTGCCTTTCTATAGTTCAAAGCCAAAAGAATTTTCAAAATATTCCCCAAAATAGTTATGGGTCACGTTTTTGACGTATGTAAAAAATTGTCCTTTTTTAAATGTAACCTACCAGTATATTTTAATATCATTCGACAGTAATTTTATTCTTGTCATAAAAATTGCTATGGGCTAATACCCTAAGATGTAAAATATATATGCGGTTTTCTCGGTGCAGAATTTCCTGACATCCCAAAAATTGTGTTTTTCTGTTGAAGACCACGTCTGTTATATTTCAGATACCACAAGCTATGATTATGATGGTCCTCTCACAGAAGCTGGTGATTACACAGTAAAATACGAGTTGGTAAAGACCTTGCTTACAAAATATGCATCTCCAAAGACAAAATTGCCTGAGCAACCAGAGCTAATACCCAGGATAGCGTATTCTAATATTTCTATTGTGGAATATATACCGTTGAAAAGTTTAATAGGTGGGTAAGTAAATGTTGTTAGCAGTATATAATAGTATGTCCCAAGACATAGTATCTAATGTCATAGATTTTCTGCGCCGTTATAATTTAACACCGAAGTTATAATAAGAGTTAACATTCCAGTCTTTTTAATTTAATTTTGTTTTTCTTTAGATTAGCATTTGAGATCTAGATTCATTATCTAAGCTAGAGTTTAGAACTTCGGCTATACACTATAACACAATTTTATCCACAGTACCGAAGTACAATCTTTACACTCGACGTACGTTTCGTATAGCCATGTTAGCACGTACTATCAGGAGATAAAAACAAAACTTAAAATCAACCAATCAATATTTTTTTTAATTTTAAGTTTTTTTCTTAAGCCTATTTTATTTTGCTACTTATTATTTAATTCTACATTCCCTAATTAAAGAAAGAAACAAAAAGATTCCGAATTTAAAACATTGCCATTAATAAATCTACTAAATGCATATAAGAGAGACGCGGTAAGCGTTACAGCACAGGCGAACGAGCCCAGAAACATACAAAAGCGGCCCGCCAAGCGCGCCGCGGAATGCACTATGATATTAATCAAAAAATGCTTCTGCGCTTGGGCTCTTCCAAGCAGCAATAGAAGGTACCTACATAAAAATCAGAAGGAAACATGGCTCCCTGACGTTGGGCTCTGTATATTGTAGCCCGTCTGCCAATATAACAGACCAAAGCCTAGAAAACTTACTCACTGACGACTCACCGACTCTTCTTGGCGGTGACTTGAATGCTGCGAGCCACGAGTGGGGCTGTATAGTCACGAACACCAGTGGCCGCGCCATTGGACGTCAATCACAGCACCTAAACTTCGCGGTTCCGGCGCCAAGGTCACCGACTCATATCTGGAGTGGGGGCTCCTTCGAGATTCTAGACATATTTCGTGCCAAAAACGCAAACATTACGTCGACGTCGATAACCATTCCTGCCCTATCTTCCGATCATCTTCCTGGTCTCATTGAGTACGATAATCCGCTCGCAAGGATTTGTGACTAGAACAATACATAACTGGCATAGGCTCTGGAATATTCTTAAAAACTCTCCTCCGATTGACGACATAATGGACGTAGGCTCACTTGAGAGAGCAGTGAACTCACTGACTGATTTAATCACTCAGACAGTGGCCCAAACTTCGTTCACTAAAACTTCAAAGTTTTCCAAACATAGAAAACTCACGCCAGAGATCATGTCCTTGATCTGAGAGAAGAACAGACTAAAGAACTTGGCGCGCCGGACCGGCGAACCGGCCATCAAGGTCAGAGTCAATGTTCTGACATAAAGGGCCAAGGACGCCATTTCAGACAAAGTGAGTGAGGAATGGGCCGAGAAGGCTCAGACCTTGCATCACGAGGATAACTCAGTGTTCAAACTGACCATCAGAGCACTGGCAAAAGGCAGCAGAAAGCCGCTGCCACACATAGCATACGACAACAAGACATACACCGACTCACGTGACAAAGCTGAGCTGTTTGCAAAGCAATTCTGCGACCAGATTAGTGAAAACACAGACGGCCACACGGCCAAATACAACAAAGTGAACAGAACAATTCAGATTTTTGAGTCAATGCCAGTGGGCGCTGGATAAGTACCAAGAACGGCGCTGAAATATGTCCAGGACGTCTAGTAAGTCGTACTATGACTTACTAACGCTCGCAGAGCCCCAGGGCTTGACTCAATTACTAACCAAACACTCAAGAAACTGTCAGACAACTTACTGACAGACCTGACTCATATAATCGACCCAATTATTGCCCTCGGTCACTTTCCAAGAGCTTGGAAGAAGGCCAGGGTCATCCTTATTAGGAAAGGTCGTGAAAAGCTCCGAAAAGGCGAGTAGTTACCGGCCCATAAGCCTCCTCTCGAGTCTTGGTGAGATGACTGAGAGAATAATACTCAAACACATCATTAGACAACGCACAGTCTCTACCCTCGGAACAATTCGGCTTCCGGTCAGGACTGTGCAAAACTAATCAGACAGTCAGACTAGCCTCTGATACACTCAGGAGCTTCAACAAACGTTGGCATACGGCTCGATATTTCTCGACGTCACGTAAGCCTCCGACAAAGTTTGGCATAACGGCCTAATCATGAAAATGATTAGGCTAGGTATGCCAAACCAATTAATCATAACAGTCCACTCATGTCTCCAAACCAGGTCCTTTCTTGTAACCATCGATCAAAGCAAAGTCACAATTCAAACCAATCCGAGCCGGAGCTTCCCATGGTTCTCCGCTGTCCCCGGCTCTATATCTTCACCCATGATATACCCAAAACTAGTCTAACCAAACTCTATCTCTTCGCGGATGACACGGCCATCACGGCGACATTCAAAAAGCCTCGCCTAATAACATCGAGGCTAAAGAGGCACATCAACGTCCTGGAAAAGTGGTTAAGGGACTGGAAGATAAAACCCTGGGAAAACTCAGGCAGTTTTCTTTTCTAAGTCTCGTTTAGCCACGCCAGAAACTGCAATCAGATTGGCCGGATCGAACATTGTCTGGCAAAATAAGGCAAAATATTTAGGACTAATCCTAGACAAGCGCTTAAATTAGGCCCTTACCACGAGGAGAACTATAGCAAGCCAACGGCCAGATAGCAGCACTCTATCCACTGCTTAATCACAAAAGTAAGCTTAATTTTAAAACCAAAGTCCTATTGTACAAAACATTTGTAAGATCTGTCCTGACGTATGCGAGCCCCACCTGGAGCTCATGCCATGAAAACCAGTTTAGAACTCTCCAAAGAGTTCAAAATAAAGTTCTCAAATTGATGCTAAACGCGGCTAGGTTCGTGAGAGGGTCGATTCTCCATCGCGACGCCGATTTATAGTCATTTCAGTCTTTCAACTCTCGTTTGGTAAGTAACTACTTCAACAGAGTTGAAAGAACTCGTGTCTACACACAGGAATATTACTTTGGCTTCCGCATGCGCAGAGTAGGGGTGCGTTCGTTTACAAGCGTCTAGGACTTCACGCATGGCCCTCCGCTCGCACCGGGGCGCGGTCAAACAAAACTAACTGAAACTAACCCAAAATAAAAAAAATCATACATAATCTTCTCGATAATCTTAAAAAAAGTAGACAAAAATATGCATGGCAAAAATATGCATTGCCACCGACGGGAATCGAACCCAGGCCGCCCGCATGACAAGCAACTGCTCTGACCACTACACCACTAGACCCGACCGCTTGAAAAGAATTCGCTGCACCGTAGAGACATAGGTAATTGAAGTATTGATTCGGCCACTCGTACTCTGCGCATGCGGAAGCCAAAGTAATATTCCTGTGTATAGACGCGAATGTTGAAAGACAGAATATTCCGATACTGAAGCAATCGCTCGTCTCCTCACGATCTAGTAGCATATATAAGATGCCGATTGGCTACATTAGGTCGACACATACAGACAAATTCACGTACAAGCACACATACATCAGCACACCCACACGCACTCTCCACTCAGTACCTACACTAAAGCAGAACTCGAGAAACCATGCAATAATGCCAAGTAGCCGAGCTAGCTTCCTAACCAGACGAGAAATCACGATTAACCAAAATAAATAATAGGCGAAGCCTGACTGAATAATCTAACAGACACATGGCGCCGCAGGATATTCTGGACCGAGAGTTCAAAACTTAGGTAACTAAAGAGTCTGGCAGATTCTTGGAGGATCGTGGAGAGTTTGATCACGGCAAAATTGTGCCCCCGGACAACGCTCAACGGTTGATGGAGGGGTCATTAATTTTATAGTACATGGCTTAAAGCTCCGTCATTTCTTGCATATCTCTCCGACCTTATACATGTCTCTATACTCAACCCTCGGAGGATGATACAGGGGCCGTTATATGGGTACATGTACTTCAAAATCTAATTAGGACTACTCTATACGGAGAGTAGTAGTTGTGGAGAGTTTATTCACTGTGGAATTATGTCCCATTTGCCATTGCTCTGCGGATGTTTTCCTAGCTTCAAATATAGACGTGTGCTGTGTCTCCCAGTCTCCCGGACAACGCTCGGCGGCTGATACAGGTGATGCAGGGCGATCCCATAGATCTACAGGTAAAACTATATTACTGATACAGCCAATATATCGATCTCAAAATTAGTAAGTCAAAATGCCGCGACCCACTCGAAGTCATCCAACAATCCAATCTGAAGGAGAAATGGAAAAAAAACCACGTTTCCATGTATGAAATCGTTAAAACTTCTTAAAAATAAGGCATGGCTCTAATATGTGTGTTATATAACCAATACGTAAAAATTTCAAGTTTAAATACAATCAAAATTCACGTAGTAGGTAGTAAAACTAATTAAATCATAAATGCAAGAGATTACGGACCAAAATAATACAGACTTATCTTTTTATTACGTCGAGGACCAGTTAACACGTTAAGCGCCATTTGTATCTTTTCAGATACAAGTGACCCTGATCATTTAGGCCACCTGTATCCAAACGGATACAAAGAAATACTTTTACTTTAGGCTGGCTGAATTCAAAAAGATTCAACGCGTGCATTGAAATGTATAGGGGGCTTATAAAGCATGGCCTGTTGGGCCAAAATTTGTTTTTGGCCAGCGATTTTTTTTGTGACAATTAAGAACATCTTGTTCGTTTGCATATGACATTATTTTCACTCACTATATCGCTCTTATAACAACAAACATGTAAGCAAAACGCGAGCCACTTCGCAAATGCGTGTAAAATAATCACAACCGACAAACGCCGACAGGAACTAACGTGCTTTTAACGCTGTATCCGAATCGATACAAGTGGGCAAAAACGTTAATTCAAGAAAATGGGCCACCTGTATCTATTTGAATACAAGATGTTTTTTGCGGAAAAAATAATATTTTAACACATAATTATAAAATAGTATATTATGATATGAGTGTATAAGAGGCAAGTGTAAGTCGCAAGGGCTTTAAAGGCCTCTTATATACGTATATCATACGCTATTTTTTATTACGAATGCATCATAATCTCAAAATTTTTTTAAATATTAAACTTAAGGGTTATATTGACGAATATATTAATTTGTCACATTTGACATGATCAAATGTTTCTATAGCAACTTTTAAAAAAGTAGGCGCATCATAAACATCATTTTAAGCACGCTGGCGCTGCAGCGTGCGATAATCGTTGATTATGATGCATGCGTAATAAAAAAGCAATTAAAATGACCATTTTTCATACATTTTTACTAATTTTACACAGTGGTCCAGATATATATATTTGTTTTACATGGTGGCGCTTAACGTGTTAATAGCCTAAAATTGTAAATTTCTTAGCGAAGAGACATCTGACACGGCAAATACCATTAGATGCAATAAGTTGTAGGTAGTTTGGAGATAATAGGGATTTTTTACGAGACGAACACAAGTGGATAGTTAGATTTATTTATTTAATTTAGAATTGATCAGGGATTTACCCTAAAATGGTTTTCTGTTTTATCTCAAATTGATGACGTGAGCCAGGACAATATGTAAGACTAAGTAAAACTTGGCATACAAATTAAGAGACCGCAGCTCTTGGTGATACCGTATATCTACGATAATTATAATAGTCATATTAGTCATAATTTATTGGTGCCTAGATTATCATAATAATCAGAATTTAATGGTACGACAATAGTTCTTATAATCATAATTTATTGGTAGCACAAAATATACAATATTTGCACCAGTCAAATTAAAATACATAAAAAAATGCAAGCATTGATAAGTATAAAATACACTAAAATACACAGTATTTTAGTGTAAATAAAAGAAACACCAGAGCACTACATTTGAAACATTATAGCAAGTTAAAATGACAACAAATTAAAAATGGATTAACATTTAATGCTCAGCCTTAAAAGAATAATTATTATTTTTAACATAAGTTTTCCTATTATGGGGTATCAAACCGCGAAAAAGTGCATGCTACATTTGGCACATCACGTAATATACATGAGAGATCGTGTTAGTCTGTTTCTGAGGACGGAATCGGTTCAAATGACAAAAATAAATTAAGGCTAACTGAAACTAAGCGAATGTTGATTGAACGACTAACCCAAACTAACTAAAAGTAACCAAAAGCACAAAAAGGGTTAAAATGAATCGGAACAAATTAAAAAAATAAAAGTAAATTAAAACTAACTCAACGTAACCGAAATTTGGCGGATAACCAAAACTAACCATAAAAATTAAAATTGGTTATAACCTATCGGATCCGGTTCAAATTACTAAAATAAATTGGAACTAACTGAAGCTAACCGAACGTTGATTCAACGACTAACCGAAAGTAACCGAAAGTAACCAAAAGCTCAAAAAAGGCTAAAACCTATCGGAACAGATTAAAAATATTAAAGTAAGTTAAAACTAACCAAAACGAACCGAATTTTGGCGACTAACCAAAACTACCCAAAAACATTAAATTCGATTATAACGTATCGGCGCCGATTGAAATGACTAAAGATAATACTAACTGAAATTAACTGAATATTGATTGAACGACTACCCACGACAACTATCTAACCCAATCTGACCTAAACTAACCTTAAGCACCAAATATGGCTAAAACGTATCGAAACAGATCAGAAATATTATAGTAAGTTTAAAATAACCCAAATTAACGAATTTTGCCGACTAAGCAAAATTAAACTGGTTATAACATATCGGAAAGTTGATTGAATGACTAACCAAAACTAATCAAAAGTAACCAAAAGCACCAAAACGGGCTAAAATGTATCGAAATAGGTTACACAAATTAAAGCAAGTTAAAACTAACCAAAACGAATCGAATTTTGGCGACTAACGAAAACTAACCAGAAACATTATATTTGACTATAACGTATCGGAGCCGGTTCAGATGATTACTTTGGTTTCTTGACAGTGAGTTTCCAATGTCGCATCACGACACGGAAAATTTTGGTGAACGTCACGACACGGTTTATGCATAACTGATTATAACGTATCGGAACCCGCTCAAATAAGTAAAATAAATTGAGACTAAGTGAAAATATCCGAAAGTTGATTGGACGACTAACCAAAACTAACCAAACCTATTAAAATGGATTAGAACGTATCGGAACCAGTTCAAATGACTACACTAGGTTGGGAATAAGTGAAACTAACCGAAAGTTGATTAGACGACTAACCAAAACTAACCAAATCTATCAAAACTCATTATAGCGTATCGGAACCGGCTCAAGTATGTATAATATCTTGAGACTAAGTGAAACTAACCGGAAGTTGATTAGACAACTAACCAAATTTATTAAACTTGATTATAAGGTATTGGAACCGACTCAAATGACTAAAATAGGTTGAGACTAAGTGAAATTAACCACAGATCTAGGAAGGGGAAAGTAGCTGCAAGTTGATTAGACGACTAATCAAAATTAACCAAATCTATTAAAATTGATTATAACGTATCACAACCAGCTCAAATAAGTGAAATAAGTTGAGACTAAGTGAAACTAACCAAAAGTTGATTAGACGCGACTAACCCAAACTAACCAAATCTATTAAAATTGATTATAACGTATCGAAACTGACTGAAATGAGTAAAATAAGTAGAGACTAAGTGAAACTAACCGGAAGTTGGTTAGACGACTAACCAAAAGTAACCAAATTTATTAAACTTAATTATAACGTGTCGGAACCGACTCAAATGACTAAAATAGGTTGAGACTAAGTGAAACTAACCACACATCTAGGAAGGGGAAACTAACCGCAAGTTGATTACACGACTAACCAAAATTAACCAAATCTATTAAAATTGATTATAACGCATCAGAACCAGCTCAAATAAGTGAAATAAGTTGAGATTATGTGAAACTAACCAAAATTTGATTAGACGACTAACCCAACCTAACCAAATCTATTAAAATTGATTATAACGTATCGAAACCGACTGAAATGACTAAAATGAGTAGAGACTAGGTGAAACTAACCGGAAGTTGATTAGACGACTAACCAAAAGTAACCAAATTTATTAAACTTAATTATAA
>JAEQML010051488.1:0-45273 GCA_016904865.1 Pissodes strobi | reverse complement strand
AAAAATGATAAAGATGAAAATTAACTTAAAATTAGATTACAAATGCAATCAAATACAATTGATTACTGAAAATTCAATTTCAATACAATTCAATAACAAATTTAATTGGTCTTTACAGGCAAATTATTTTGTTTTACCACTCCGTACCTATTTGTCCTACTATCCTATGTCCATGCAACCGTATTGGGACTTTTACTAGAAATCTGCTTCTGCCTATTCCCTAGTTTAGCTGACTTAAGCTCTGTAGGCCTTCAAAAGGGTTGCCTTAGCGTATGGTTCTCCCTCTACAGGTCTGGCACAGCGACGTGGACAACAGAGGTTTACGTCATCCAGCGGTATTTACATATAAATAAAAATAATAAACGCCTTAGACCAGTGTATACTGCTAATAAAAATTATACAGAAGAGTATCCTGTGGACTTCTGTTTGATATACAAGGTTTTAACTAACAACTTGAAAATTCACTGATTACAGCAAACATAATCAGAACTTAAATTACAATTTAAGTTCATCAAAAATTATAGATAACTAGGTGTAGAGTAGATAAGGAGATAAGTTACCTTAACATAATGTAACATTATATTGTAAAATTGTAAGTTATTTCACTACTATATATTCAGTAATTCATTTTAAGCTAATACTGTTAAAGCAAATTTAAATGTGTGGACGAATTAAGACATAGAAAGCTGGGTAAGAACGATTCAGATGGCGCATCACATCAATTCGGTGTAAATATTCGTCGTTATAATTTATCGCTGTGGAAGTCACAGCGCTAAAATTGACGGGAAACTTTTAATGGCCGGCTCGTTCACCGGATCGTACTACCATTGATTAGTTTTATCGGAGGCATCTGAAAAATTAGGGTATTTGAAACCAAATCTACAGCTATCATGCACGTTTTACCGATTTTTTTTCTGTAGGCGAACCCGGCGACGACTTTTACATCATAGTGGAAGGATCGGCGCAGGTGAAGCAGAAACGGGCCGAAGGCGAAGAACCGCGCGAAGTGGGTCGATTGGGCCCGAGCGACTACTTCGGAGAGATAGCGCTGCTATTGGACAGACCTAGGGCGGCCACTGTGGTGGCGTGCGGGCCCCTCAAGTGCGTCAAGTTGGACAGGGCCAGGTGAGTTTTTGATACAAAATGCTTTTGCACCACCTTTCAAAAATTTAGACATTCCAACAGTTTTCTAAATAATGAAATTTTACATTTTAAGAATTTTGAGATGCTGTTGCTGAGTAGGTACAATTGTCGTTTAAGTTGTTGCCGGAACCCGGAACTACGTTTAAATATGATTCAGCAATGTGTAAAGGTCATAAAATTACGATATTCTTGGCCATAAATCAAAGCTAAATTTCACCTATATTTTGTTATTTAAATTTGAATTAATTTTCATTCACCATTCTGGCAAGCATAAAAAAGTTGCTTTTCGACATGATGTTATTTTAAAAATGTATTAATCTTCAATGTAAGGCGTACATAGGAATGATACCATCATATATTGTGATGGTACATAGTATAGTAATACTTATACCATTAATTCCGAGTAGAATCCACTAATTTGTATTCATGTCTCGCTGTAGCGGTTTGACTTTCTGCTTTGACGATATTCTTTTATTTCTGTGCTCTGAAAATGGAGAAGGGAGTCACGCATGTACTTGCCTCAACTAAAACTAAATATTTGATATTAAGGAGAATTTCAAGAGCTTGAACTTCACTTTTATTTCGAAATAATTATGCTTGTCAATAGCATTCAACTCGCTTGAGATTTTTTCTTTGATTTTATATAATATATATCTTGTATCGGTGTGGTGGGTCCTAATCCCAATGCTTTTATATCTATCTTGAAGCAAGAGTACGATTAGAGTCTCTTTAGTACAATTAATTTTAAATTATATAACTATATGCTGAGTGCATCGACTGGGATTCACATTACTCGACCCTTAACACAGCAGGGGGCTGTGCGCCCCCATTTTATTAAGGGTTGCAGTAATGTCTTGAAATTGTTTGTATCTTGTGATAGATAACTACCTAATGATGGGAGTTATTTATGAACACTTATCATCCTAAGATGCCATATTATTTCAGTCTTCGTTAATTTTCCTATAATCTTAACTGGTTTTCTTTCTGACATTTCTTGGTTTGACGTTTCGCTTCGAGCATGTTATAAAAAGCGCATTTCGACGACACCACGTGTTTACCAATTAAGAATGTTTGTTCTGAACACCTTACAGTATTATTGTACCAATGATAAAATCCTACAAGGATCTACTAATTATCCCACTTACCAAACTGATTAATCATTGTATCAGGGTTGCCTTATTTCCTTCTTTCCTGAAAAAATCCAGGGTTGTCCCTATTTTTAAGAAGGGAGATAAAAGTGATGTGGGCAATTATCTCCCAATCTCGCTGGTGCCGGTACTATCCAAGGCCTTTGAATGCTTACTGAAGGAGCAGTTGAGCAACTATTTTGATGCCAACAGCCTGTTCTCGGATAGTCAGTTCGGATTCAGAGGTAATAAGTCAACCTTGGCTGTCCTTGGGTTGTTGCGATATATAGCGAAGGCCTTTGAGGAGGAGCAGTATGTTAGTGTAACGTGCTGTGACCTCTTCTCCTCGATAAAGTGGTGTTCTATGGGATTGACGAGACTACGCAGTTGACCTCATATGAGGGAACGCTGTCAGGTGACGCTGGCCTGAAGTACAGTGTGCCTCAGGGCTCGATGCTGGGCCCTCTTCTTTTTTAATATATGTCAATGACATAAATAGTTATGTTTCGATTTTGAAGGTTATGCTGTTTGCCGAAGATACATCTGTTTTAGAGTCTGACGTATGCATGGAGAGGTTAACTGAATGTATGAATGCTAGTGTGAATGAACTGAAGGCTTGGTTTGCAGCTGATGGACTGCCAAGGCAGTAAATATTATCTTCGTCTTGAGGAGTATAGAGCATCTTCAATCAATCAATCAAAGTTTATTAATGCATTGTTACAAGTAACTTACACAGGTCAATAAATATATATTGTTACGTTTTTCCCGTGGGTTCTTAACAGAATTACAACTTTGCTATTTTCAACTAATACTCTCTTTATTCACTACCACTGTATACAATTTAACACTCTAAACTACTCTTATAACTTTACAACTAATATCTATTCAACACTCAATGATTAACTGAACTGAACTGACTCTCCGACTGCCTAACATTCGCCTTAGGTCTGCTTATATATAATCTTAAATCTATCACGAATATTCGGGAAGTATTCCGACGCCACTCTATATGATCTCGACGAGGCCATCGAGATAATTCCAGCGATCCTGAATCTTCGCAGCCGGCCGGGCGGCGATGACTCATACATAAACACGGTACGCTACAAGGCAATTTCTATAGGGTAGCACAAAAACGTTCGGATGGTTGTTAGGCTAGCCGTAACAATATAAACAAAAAGAAAGTAGGCATTTTCATTAACAAAAGTAAACACTACACTGAAATAAATATGCTTAGGACAAGAATACAATTTTAAAAATAAGTTTCATAGACAAGACTAGTTAAAATCAATAAAAAAAAACACATATCTTAAAATTACATATCAAAATTAGAGCCCAAAAAGTCTTGTACTGAATAAAACGAATTTTTAATTAAGATCTTTTTGACAGATTCTTTAAATAATAAAATTGGTTGGTTCTTTATTTCAAGTGGTAACTTATTGAAAAATTTAATAGACCAATATCCCGGACCGTCCTGACACCTCCCAAGACGCCACCAGACAGGCACCAATGCATCCCTGCCTCTGGTTTCATGGTCATGTACACTTCGATGTGCTACAAACGTGTCTTTTAATATATAGCAAGTTTTCCAGAATATACACAGATGGAAGAGTAAGAATGCCCAGAGTCCCAAAGGCCTCCCTGCAGTCGTCCCTAAATTCCAAACCACTCAAGATTATTATGGCTTTTCTCTGCAGGCCAAACACTCGTTGAGCATCAGCTGCATGACCCCAAGCAAGTATTGCATATGAAGAGTGTGCATGAAAAGTTGTAAAATAGGTGGTTAGCAATACATGCTTGGACACTTTATCAGCCAGACTTCGAAGTAGAAATAGATCACTAGCCAATCCCGAGGCGACCATATCAATATGTTGCTTCCATAGAAGCTTTGGATCAACATGTACTCCAAGAAATTTGACACTCTCAACACCAGCATTAGCTTCATGCACATCTCTCATCGAAAACACCATCTTGGTCGTTTTACTCATGTTCAGTAGTAATTTGTTTGCATTAAACCAGATCTGAGCCACTTCCCGTGCAGCCATAGAACCCTCCAGGGATGCTTCTAAGGCATCAGCTGATACAGACACTGTTGTGTTGTCAGCAAAGAGAGTATATCTTGAATTAGGGTCAAATGTTGGTAAATCATTTACATAAATCAGAAATAGTATTGGCCCCAAGATTGAACCCTGGGGTACCCCAATGCTTATATCTCCCTTTGCTGACGTCCCACCAGCATAACGCACACACTGATGCCTACTTCCAAGATATGATTTTAATAGGTTTATGCTATTGGGACAGAATTTATAATATGTGAGCTTCTCCAAGAGGATTCCATGGTCTACACAGTCAAAAGCCTTACTCAGATCGCAAAACAAGACTGTATTATACTGCCGACCATGAAAGGCATCCAAAATAGAGTGCACTAAATGAAGAATACCCAACGAAGTATTTTTATTTTGTCTAAAACCAAACTGCGCATCACTAAAAAGCCCATTACCTTCAAAGAAGCTAACAATCTGATCAGACATACATTTTTTCAATGATCTTTGAAATTATCGGGAGAAGAGAAATAGGGCGGTAACTATCAGGAATGTTGAGGTCACCCTTTTTAAAGATTGGCACCACTACAGCAATTTTCAAGATGTCTGGAAATATATTTTGCTTAAAACATTGATTTATGAGCAGTGTCAGAGGAATTAAAATCTCATTTTTTATGCATTTGATGACCTTAACATTAATGCCAAAGATATCACAGCTATTTTTATTTTTTAGATTGTTAACAATTTCTCGGACCTGGTTAAAACTTACTTCTTTAAATGAGAATGTTTGTAGTATATTTAGATTAGTGAGATTTTCAATTGGATTCAAGTTAATCTCAGGTATTTTTGTTATGAGCTCTTGTGCAATGTTTAAAAAATAATTATTAAAATCATTTGAATTAAGAACTGTACTTGATGGGTTTATGCGATTTTTATTTCTATTTTTGTTTATTATACTCCACATTTGCTTGATCGAGTTATTTGAATTTGTGATTGAGGTATCATTGGCAATGATTTTGGATTGGCATATTTGTGACCTGTACATTCTCTCATATTCCCTGTAATACATTTTGTTATTGGGAGTGTTATATTGTTCACAAATTTCTCCCAGAAAACGCAGGTGCTCCTGCTGTCAGAAAACCAGCTTATATTATTGGACTGATCAGACCGAACTGGATAATGTTTCTCTGGGAAAGACTCCAAAAATGCTCCCTCTAGGATAGACATAAGCTCAGAAAATTTATCATTTATAGAAATGTTATTATTTTTCACAAAATCCCAAGAAGTATTCGAGATAGTATTGTGGAAGATAAATAGACCTTGTTGTGTAATAGGCCTACATACTTTTTTTGCCTGAATGACTTTACTATTTTCCATATTGACTAGAAAATTTATTATTTGGCCTTTATGATCAGACATATCAAGATCTACCACCTCAACATTTAACATCTCAGTTGCAGAATTAATAAAGATGTTATCCAAACATACATCTTGCTTTGTGGGCTCAAAAACCGTCCTACATAAGCCAAAACCCCTGAGAGCATCCTCAAGAATCCGGGCATTTACCTGGTTTTCATCAAAGTGCACATTAAAATCGCCAGCTATTACTATACTTTTGTCTGGGTTAAGAGCTGCTATTGTGCTTTCCAAAGCATCCAAGAAGGTGTCAAAACTGCCCGAGGGTGACTGATATAAAACTAAAGCATAAAGATTAAGACTTTTAAAATAGACGCAACATGACGACTCTCAACAATCTTTTCAACGTTAAAACTTACTTTAATATTTTTAAAATTTGACCCTATACTATTCCTAACTAATAACATTGTACCTCCTCCAGTGTACCGAGACCTTGCAAAGAAACCTCCCATGATGTACCCATCAAGGTGGCAGGTTTTCAATTCCTCTTCTGCCAGCCAATGCTCCGTGATGCAGAGTAAGTCAATACCCTTGTCTGCAATAAATGCCTCTAGCTGAGGTATTTTGTTTCTTAGGGATCGCATGTTGATGTGTAGAATCCTGAAGCATTTTCTGTCGTATTTCCCTGAAGCTGAGTTGATGTTCTTGGTTGTGTCACCCCTCTGGGGCTCTGGAGATTGAGAAAATGGTTGACAATTGTCCCCTTTGGCCACATTTCAGCTTGTAAGTATAGTATAAGTTCCCTATTATTTGAAGGAACGGCTAGCTTAAAAGAACTAAAATGTTTTTCTCTTTTCGTTTTCATCTTTGTGCAGGTATAGCCCATTAAGTTTTTGTTTGCAAGGTAGTTCTCTACATCTACTGCAGTCACCTCTGGGGCAAGGCCCGACAAAAATAAAAAGGACATTCTTTGAGCTGATTTAATTGTGGTTTCACTGCAAGTTCCCCTTATGGGTTCTGGGCGAGTGCGAGTACTCTTTACAGGTTGTTGGACAGCAGTAAGGCGTCGAGGGCCCCTTTTAGCCATCACTTTATGCCATGGCTCATTATTCAAATCATTTTCCTTCAGCTTCCTCATTTTCCGTGATAATTTCGTAATTTTCTTTTGTGTTTATTTTCTTAACGTCAACAGTGGAACAGTGTCAAATCCAGTGACAGAATCCTGGGCGTCATCCGTCAGATCGATAGGCAATTTCGGTTGGTTTTGGTTACCCGCGACCGGATTTTTGTCTTTTAAGACCGGATTTTTGCCTTTTAGGACATCGGAACTTAAAAGCGCACATGGATTTTGGGTTTGCGCTTGCGTGTTCGTCGAATGTTTGCTGGCAGTGGCGTCTGGTCCGGTCTATCTTCTGTATTCTGGGGCTTGTTTTTGTTTACTTGAGTCACGTGATGTTCTTTTCCTTCGTATTTTTTCAGGTTTTCCTCCAAAAAACTAATTTTATCCTTCAATAAAGCAACATGTTCTTCTAAAATTGAGTTTTTGCTTTGAAGTATTTGAACCAAAATCTTCAAAAGGTTTGATTCGTCTTGGTTCTTGTTTGAGGTTACCTGTTGGGCTACTGAGGTTTCATGAACACATACGGCATTTTTCTGGCCTGCAGCCTGTCGTAAACATGCTGGGTGGAAAATAGCCAAGCACTTCTTACACTTAGCATCACTTTCCACTTTTTTGTTACAATGGAAACACTGTTTGCATGTAGAAAAGATTGTTGCCTAAACCGTGCCTTCTCCAGGCTTTTCATGGTGTTTTCCAGTCGGTGGCCTGTTATGCATCTTGACATGGGGTCACTCGCCACAAGTAACACGAATCTTTGGACTGCAGAGGAGGGCTGAGAGGGTTGTTGCAGGTCTTGATTATAAGGCTGATACAAAGCAGGCATTCAAAGAGCTAAGTATCACGACAATTCCATCAAGATACATATATGAATGTCTTGTCTATTGTCATCGAAATTTCGGCGACTACAGCCTTAATAATTGTTACCACGAGTATCCTACCAGACATGGTAATCAAATAAGAACTGATTACCATAAACTGAAAACAACAAATTACTTGGGTCCAAAGTACTATAATCACCTACCCATTAATCTGAGGGGTCTGCCAAAGAAATCTTTCAAGTCCCGTATAGGGGGAGTTCTACTGCGGAATTTTATAGTCTGCATGGCTCCTGCTGGGCAGGTAGTGTGTTTTTTGGGGCGGGTTAGCGCCGGTCTTGATTGCTTCTGGCTCTGGCTCGTTCCGGCAGATACGCTGCGGGCTCAGACCGAGTCGTCTGTAAATGTTGGCCAATGTATATATAGGTTTTTAGACTGTTGGTGATTGTTTGCCATTTTAGTTGCCATGTTTATTGGTGATATATATAGTATGGTCTTAACTGGTATTAATGTCATTTTAAATGTAATGTTTGTTAGTGTTATGTAATATGTGTATTTTTTTAACTAAGTGTTGACATAATTTAAGCAACCTAAAATTATTTTCTTTCTAAACTGGTAAAATTGGTTGTAATAATTGTTGACCGTAATATATTGAATACATCATCTCCACCGATAAAAGTCGAAGACTTCAAAAGTCAGCCATTTGTGAGTCAGACAATACCTGCTCTTATTACCTTTGGTGTGTTGGTTTGGTGCCTAGACTCAGTTTCGTAACGGGAAATTATCCACTGTTTTCGTCGCAGAGTATCTATTTTGTCCACCTTTTAAGGCAACTGAGCTGACTTTGGCAGTGTACGGAGAACAAAAACCTTAACAGGGTCTTTCTATAACCTTCGACTTAACTTTATTCGTTCTCAATTTCTTCTAATCTGAGTTGAAAATAATGAAATCAAAGTAGAAGATAACAAAGGGCGTGGCAAATGTTTAAACTAACTAACTTCTACCTACCGTACTTTTTCAGTCGTCCGCACCCGATGCGTGTAGAAAAATTAATATAGACTCGTCGACACATATACCCATGGTTGGAATGTTTGTCACAATGTATTAGTCATTAAAATATGCAAATATATTTTTGGGTCCCAATGACCTGGGAAGTTTGAGTTTAGTTATTGTTAACCAATTATTTAAAAAAATATATAGCTAAATATTACTCTTCAACAGTCAATTGAGCCTTTTGCTATTAATCAAATTACCTTGTACAATACAATTCACTGCATTAGGTTTTCTTTCTTGTTCTTGTGCCTCTGGCCTGTCTCAATTTTTGTTATTTCATATAGATACTTAATCACTTTTAATTATAATATAACATTCTACTTTCAGGTTATTCAGTTATTAACTGATTTGATATCCTTTTTGCAGATTCGAACGCGTCCTGGGCCCATGCGCCGACATCCTGAAGAGAAACATCTCTCAATACAATAGCTTTGTTTCGTTGTCCGTCTAACAAAAAAAAAATGTATTCTTCCCGACGACGCGCCCCTGTACATTAAAAAAGGGCCAACCCGCGCGCGTCACTGTACCATTATAGGAATAAAATCGGTCCCTTTCAGTCCTTATGTTATTATATAGGTATACGAGGGGGACTGTTGTACTGATGTATATTTTTTCTAAATTTCTAAAGGATTTGAATCTATCGAGCTTTGGAAGTTTTAATATCTTACAAAGGAAGGCTGTTTAATATTTGTCTTATCGTATCCCGTCGATTCAGGATGTCTATAATCATCGTTCTGAAGGGTCTCGAGATTCTGTGAAAATTTGTTTATTGATTAAATATAACAAAATTCAGTCATTTAATTAACAGTATTTGTATGTATATATGAATCCTTTCCTGCATTTCCAGCATTCAGAGTATAATAGATTCATAGGAAAAATGTTACTATACCGGGTGTCAACGAAATTGTTTAACAATGCACCATTCAAATGTTTTTTTAAGGAGAAATTTGAAATTTTGGTCGAAGATATGATTTATGAAAACTCAGATTTTCCACTAAAAAACAAATGAATATCATTTCCGGTTTGACAGGAAGTGAGCAAAAGGCAAGAATTTCAAATACAACCCTGCATATATTTTTACGTATTTGAATAGAGCTTGAAATTCCCTGTTTAACGATGTATCGCAAGTTGCCATTTTTTTTTTAAATGGCGGCGTAGAGGTCATTAATCCCAAATTCAATATGGCGGCATTTTGACATCACCAATGGAGTTTCTGTCAAACTGTCCGTTGATATAGACGACAAGATAGGTTTTCATGCAGATTTTTCTCATTGTTGAAAATTCTAGATAATTGTTATAAAATTGAAGCATTTTTAGTTTTTCCTTAAAATGTCAAAATGTATGTCAATTTTTCTCCAAATTTTGTTCAGAATCCTGTATATATTTTAACACAATTGGATAGAGCTCGAAATTCCCTTTCGAACGATGTATCACAAGTGGCCATTCTTTTTAAAGATGGGGTTGTAGAGAGTATAATTCAATATGGAGGCGCGACGCCATATTAAATTATGCCCTCTACAACGCCATCTTTAAAAAGAATGGCTACTTGTGATACATCGTTCAAAAGGGAATTTCGAGCCCTATCTGAATGTTTAAAAATATGTACAGGGTTCTATTCAAAATTTCGAGAAAAATTTACATAAATTTTGACATTTTAAGGAAAAACTATAAATGCTTCAATTTCATAACAATTATTTAGAATTTCGAACAGTGAGAAAAATCTGCAAGAAAACCTATCTTGTCTCCTATATCAACGGACAGTTTAACAAAAAATCCATTGGTGATGTCAAAATGCTGCCATATTGAATTTGGAATAAATGCCCTTTACGCTGCCATTTAAAAAAAATAATTACAACTTGTAATACATCGCTTAAAAGGCAAGTTCAAGTTCTATTCAAATATGTTAAAATATTTGCAGGGTTGTATTTGAAATTCTTGCCTCATGCTCACTGCTGGTCAAACCGGAAGTGATATTCATTTGTTTTTTAGTTGGAAATCCGAATTTTCATAAACCATATCTTCAGCCAAAATTTCAAATTTCTCCTTAAAAAAACATTTGAATGGTGCGTTGTTAAACGATTTCGTTGGCCCCCGGTATAATTAAATTTTTAGGTATAATCGCAACATTCTATGGACGGTTATTCTCGGTTCATAAAATGTTGATAGTGACATCTCGTCGTAAACAATGGAATTGTGCTGCGTTCGTTTTTGTCATCTTTTTCCTCGATTTGCTCTGAAAATTTGACAGTCACGAGTTCTGTGTATTTAAAAGGAAAATCTAAGTCACGTGCCTGTCAAAATGTTAGAGCAAATCGAGGAAAAAGTTTACAAAAACGAACGCGGCTTTGGTAGGCCATGTAACCGACATTCCATGAACAGACAGCGACACCGTTCGCAGAATGTTGCGATTATACTTAAACAATTGTTCATAGAATGTTGCGATTATTATGTTGTTTGCTGATGGTCTTATGTTATTAGATCATGTGTACAGTATTTATATTAAAAATAACCCTAACAGGAGCATTGTTCGTAAATAGCAGCTTCAAAATTGGAGCAAATTTCTTATTTCAGTATCGAAGCACGTTTTTTTTAATGTACAGGTGGCGATCGAAAAGGACTGATATAAGTAATTATTATTCGGCCAAATTGCTAATGACGTCTTCTTTTTGCTAAATAGAAGGTAACCTCTAATTCTATTATTGTATCTAACTGGAGATATTCTATTATTTATTAATCGCTTGTTTGTTGGCTATATCAAATAAGATCCAACACACAAACAAATTTTTAGGCAATAATTTTTTATGATGCAAATGTAGTTTGTGGAACCCATCCTATGGGCGAATGTAACAAGTAGTCGGGAAAACAATCTAAATTTTGTTCCTAATATTCCATATTTTTTGCTTTGGTGTTTGTGGTTGGTCTTATTTGTTAAGCTATGTACAGTATATATTTAAAAAGAAAACTAATAAGAACATTGTACATACTTTATATATTATATTGTTGTTACTCTTCCATAAAGAATATGTCACTGTGTTTTAGTTTAAACAATTATGTGTAATTAATTAACTTCCGCCTGGAGTGATGGTTCCAACACAGAAGAAAAAACAATCAGAATCCCATTTCTAATATATTTCGGCAGTACGCGCATCGTAAATCAGGCATTATTCGTGGGGAATCAGTGTCGCCCGACCATCGCTTGGAGTTTATAATTACCTACGTTTTAAAAAAATATAATAATACTAATGATGTTGTTTGGTTATTTCAAAGAATATATTTGATGGGTTAAGTAACTTTACATAATTCAATCAAAGTAAGTGTAGTTAATTTGTTTTAATGTGTAATATCATTTGATATGTCGTCCAAAAACATAAGAAAAAACAAAGTAATTGACGCCTTACTTCGATTTATCAAAATTATCAAACCATATTATACTCAAAACACGCTTCTCCCCCTTCTTCTATGAAATTTAAATCCTTACCGCTCCCAGAAACATTTATTTTGATCGGCGGAACAAATATGTGAAAAGTTCATTTTTCTCCGTTCACAAATAAATGCACTTACTTTGTTTTAACTTTGGACAGCCGATCTGTTCTTTATCATCACCTCCAGCAGTTTACCAGTCGTATTAATAAGGCACAGAGGTCTAAACGTGACTCCGTCGGAAGGATTTTTCTTCGGTTTTTCTATGAGTACCAGTTTTGCACATTTCCAAATTCTTGGGAAGTCTCTCTCCTTTAGGCACTTATGGAATACGCCAAGGAAGAACTGTGGGTTTTTCCACACACACAGTGGTAAGGCAACCTACACAATCGTGCAACCCTGCAAACTTCAACCCGCCATTCCGTCGGTTTACGAAGATGGTTCGTAGGACTTCGGCAGCAGCGAGAGGGAGGGAGCGAGCGCGCGACCCTTGTGAGAGACATTAATAGACATTTTTTTTTTTTTGAAGATGTACAATTTAAGCTCTTGTCACCCATCGTAATTAATATTTGTTATGTACGTTTTTTGCAATAAATGCAGCTTTTATGTTACGTGCAATTTTGATTATTATACAGTCCGCTACGTTGAAGAGGTGATGCAACACCAGCCATAGTTTTGGTCCATCTCGCCCGATAAATTGGACAGAATTGGAGGGAAGATTTTACGTTTAACGAACGAAGCCATTTTTTGAGACCAATTCCATAATTCCCGTATCCTTTACAAGATTGATTATTATCGATTTAGTTTTGCCTTTTTGTGGCAATAAGGTATAGTACTGTTAGTACTGTTTTAGTTTTTATTTGTAGGGGATAATTAGGGAAATATTATTTCACTGTTACGTGGAAATTGATGATTTAAACTAACTTTGATTTGTAGATTTGATTAAGGGCAATTAATTTTTATTCTGGTACGTATTTATTGCACGATTACGATTGCTGATTATGGTGGGTTAAAGAAAGCAGTTTTATGAGAGCAATTATTAACATTTGATTCTGTTTTCTTGATTTTGATTATTGCGAGAGTTGTTCTGTTATTCAAGATCGTTTTGAGAGATTTACATTTTGTAAAATTATTGCAATTTGATGTTAACGATTTATTGACAGTTTTATTGTTGTGTTGTTTACTTATATGATTTCATTTGGCTGCCGGCTAAATTTGATTTTTCAACGGTTTTAGGTTAATACAAAAATATGTCTGACCTTGACAATTTAATGCGTAAACGCGGTAATATCAAGTACAAATTGACACATTTTTCAAAATATTTCGAGGCTTTGCAAGTCAAATTTGGAGTTGATGATCATTTTGATTCAAAAGAGATTATTGAATTGCAGATTAGGGTTGATAAGTTAGAAACGTTGATTATTGAATTTGAACAAGTCCAAGATGATATTGAAATGTGTTGTACGTTGGATCAACTTGATAAGCAATATCAAGAAAGATCAAATTTTACTGATTCATATTTTAATATTTTAGCTAAAGCTAAGGGAGTTTTAGATACATATACAGTTGACAAAAAAAGTGATGCCCAATCTGTACATTCAATCATCTCTAATTCTGTAGCTTCCGTAGCTCCTAATGTTGCCAATGATTTAAATGCTATTAAATTACCACCAATCAAATGTCCCATTTTTAATTGCGAATCGAGCAAATGGCTTGAATTCAAAGATACTTTTCAAGCTTTGTTTCACAATAACTCCTCTTTGTCTGATATTCAAAAATATCATTATTTACGATCTTGTTTGGGTGAAGATGCCTTAAAAATTATAAGTAGTTTAGAGTTTGCGGCACATAATTATAATGATGCTTGGACATTATTGTGCGAAAGGTTTGATAATCCTAGATTATTAGTGAACAACCATTTAAAGTCGCTTTTTGAAGTAGAGAATTTAATGAAAGAGTCATCTACAGGATTAAGACACTTAATTGACTCGGTAAATAAGCATCTTAGGGCTCTGAAGACTTTAAAGCTTCCTACTGATCAATGGGATGCACTAATTATACATATGATTTCATTGAAATTAGATAAAAATACAAATAGAGAATGGGAACAGTCACGTAATGATAAAACTTTACCAACTCTTAGCATATTTTTTGAATTTTTATAAAATAGGGCCGACTTTCTTGAAACTATTGAAATAAATAGTGTTCAGAAAACTAGAGATGTTTATCCGAATGGTAATAAAACAAGAATACGTATGTTCCTTGGAAAAGGATCTGATGATTCTGACTCAAAATGTAATTTTTGTAAGAGAGACCATTTAATTTACTCGTGTGAAAGATTTTTAAAATTATCAGTTCCGCAAAGATGGGAAAAGGTGAAACAATTCAAACTTTGTTCAAATTGTCTGTGTTTTGGACATTATAGTCAGAAATGCCATGCTGGATCATGTAAGTTGTGTTCGGGAAAGCATAGCTCTTTGCTTCATTACAAGAAGCCTTTAGGGGAAGGTGATGGTCGACAACAAAGTCAAGGAGATAATCAAAAACCTTTGAATGTTCATGATGACCACGCTAAGCAACTGGAGACAGCTGCACCTGCTACTGATAACTCCTTTAATGGTTCTTCAATTATTTGTACTAGTAACAATTTAAATAAAGAAAAATGTGTACTTTTATCCACCACTTTAGTTAATGTGCAAGATAAATATGGTAAATTACATAATGTTATGGCATTATTAGATTCTGGAAGCCAATGTTCATTTGTATCAGAGTCATTACGGAAACGTTTGGGTTTGGATGTAAGCAAGGTGAATATGTATGTGTCCGGATTAAATGATATTGGTTCAAGTTTAAAGCATAAATGCGAAATATTACTCAGTTCGTCAATAAATGATTTTCAGGCTAACTTAATGTGTCTAGTAGTTCCGAAAATAACAAGTAATTTACCTTCTCAAAAGATTAATATTTCAGAATGGCCAATTCCAGATAATATAATTCTGGCAAATCCACAATTTAATGTATCTAAAAAGGTAGACATTCTAATAGGTGCTGATTTATTTTGGAACATACTTTGTAATGAAAAAATAAGCCTGGGTAAACACAAACCGCTTTTAATAAATACAGTTTTTGGTTATGTTGTATCAGGTTCATTTAATAATAATATGCCAATTGAAAGAACAATAAAATGCAATTTTATTGTCAACAATGACCTTCAAAAGTTTTGGGATATTGAAGAGGTTCCATCTGAATCCTCTCCGTTAACAAAGGACGAACAATATTGTGAGGATTATTTTAATCAAACTGTTTCTCGAGACATATTAACAGGAAAGTTTGTTGTGAGATTTCCTTTTAAAGAAAGCCCATTATTATTGGGTGAATCTAAAAATTTAGCAATTAAAAAGTTAGTCTTCCAAGAGAATAGATTGAAAAAGAATGATATACTTAAACGTAAATATACAGATTTTATGAATGAATATGTCGACTTAGAACATATGATAAAATTGTCAGATAGTAATTTAAGTAAGTTTAGATGTTTTTTACCTCACTTTGCGGTAGTTAGAGAAGATAGCATAACTACAAATGTTAGGATAGTGTTTGATGCATCTATTAAAACTGCATCAGGTAAATCTTTAAATGATATACAGTATCCGGGTCCAGCGATACAAAATGACATCTTTGGGATAATGTTAAGATTTAGGGAACATCGGTTTGTTGCGATTGCTGATATCGCAAAGATGTATCGCCAGATTCTTATACATCCTGATGAAAGATATTTGCAAAATATAGTATGGCGCTCTAATCCAGATAATGATATCTCTATCTATGAGTTACAAACTGTAACCTATGGCACCACGAGTGCACCTTACCTTGCAATTAAGTGTATACAGAAACTCGCTTTAGATAACAAAGATATTTTTCCGGTTGCTTCTGAATTAATGCATAGGGATATGTATGTAGATGATTTGATCACTGGGTTCAATGATGAACAACAAGGTATACTTATTTGTAATCAAATATCGGACATATTAAAATCTGCTTCTTTTTCTCTTAGAAAATGGGCATCAAATAGTAGTACAATTTTGAATGGTTTAAATGACACTTCTGATGTGTTCAGCATTCTTGATTTAGGAGAGAATGACAGAATTAAAACACTAGGTATTCAGTGGTTAAGCCACCCAGATTTATTATCTTTCAAAGTTGCAATCAGTTCTAAACAAATTTCAATTACAAAAAGAATATTACTCAGTACAATTGCAAAGATATATGATCCTCTTGGATTGGTCAGTCCATCTATAATTTTAATAAAAATCTTAATACAAAAGTTGTGGTCGTTAAAGCTAGAATGGGATGATTTAATACCTCCAGATCTAGGGAATAAATGGGAATTGTTTCACTCTCAATTGAACAATCTTAATGATTTAAAAATTCCGAGGTGTGTTATGTGTGAGAATCCCATGCACATTGAAATACATGGGTTTAGTGATGCCAGTATGGAAGCCTATAGTGCTGTAGTGTATGTACGAACTATTGATTCTTTAGGAAACGTCTGTGTTCGATTATTGTGTGCAAAAACAAAAGTGGCTCCAGTAAAAGTCTTGACAATTCCGCGATTAGAACTTTGCGGGGCTCTTGTACTTGCTCGTTTGATAAAACAAGTTTGCAATTCTTTTACCTCTCCATACGAGATATTTTATTGGTGCGATTCTCAAATTGTGTTGAGTTGGCTTAACTCTGAAGCTAACAGACTTCAAGTTTTTGTTAGTAATAGAGTAGCAGAAATTCAAAGATTGTGTGACATTTCTCATTGGAGCTATATCAACACAAAGGAAAATCCTGCAGATATTGCTTCACGAGGGATGTTGCCGGAGGCTTTGCTTTCTTGCAATATGTGGTGGAATGGTCCTCAATTTTTATTTGAAAAATCCGATTGGCCACGATCTTTTAGAACGATTGAGATCTTACCAGAAGTACGCAGTGCTTGTAAGATTTTCTTAACAGTTCACTCGCCCATTGTAAAGTTTGAACGATTTTCTAATCTAAAAAGAATGCTACGAGCATTTGCCTATTGCTTAAGATTCATTGAGATATTAAAAACAAAACATAATATTAGTGGAAATTTAACAGTTGTGGAACTTGAGAATAGCATGTTTCAATTAGTAAAAATAGCTCAGAATGAAAGTTTTTCCAATGAGCTTTCTGATATTAACAAGAAAAGAGATTTAAAGTCAAATCCTAGACTACTTTCCCTAAGCCTTTTCTTGGATACTATGGGGTTACTTCGGGTTGGGGGGAGACTAAAACATTCTTCTTTGTCATTCAATGAAAAGCACCCTTTGCTGTTAGATAGAAGACATAGATTAACTAAATTAATTTTTCGTGATGAGCACGTACGATTACAGCATGCTGGTCCTCAACTCTTGTTGTTTTCAGTACGACAAAAATTTTGGGTTCCATCAGGAATGAGTGTTGCGAAAGAAACTGTGAAAATGTGTTCGGGCCAGACCCAAACCTACTAGTTTTATAATGGCTGATTTACCAAAACATAGAGTCCAACAAGCCAAACCGTTTTCGATTACGGGCATTGATTATGCAGGACCAATGATCCTACGTGACCGTAAAGGTCGTCCATATAAAACTTATAAGACATACATTTGTCTGTTTATATGTTTTGTAACCAAAGCACTACATATAGAGTTAGTTACTGATTTGACATCCGAAGCTTTTTTAGCAACTTTTAGAAGGTTTGCTGCTAGACGTGGCACTCCTACTCATTTATATTCAGATAATGGATCAAATTTCATCGGTGCTCAAAGGGAATTAGATAAACTGTATCAGTTCTTAAAAAACTCTCAAGACGATTTTGTACGACTATGTGCTTTGGATAATATTATATGGCATTTTATACCTCCGAATAGCCCAAATTTTGGTGGGTTGTGGGAATCTAACATAAAATCTATTAAACAGCTTTTATCTCGGGTTATTGGTCAAAGTATTCTGACATATGAGGAATACTATACTTTATTGGTGCAAATCGAGGCAATTCTAAACTCGAGACCCTTATACCCAATGTCCTCTGATCCTAATGATTTGTCCCCACTCACCCCAGCTCACCTTTTAATTGGTCAATCACTTGTAACACCTCCAGACCCACTGTTTGAAGATGACGTAAAGATCAACCGATTATCCCGTTTCCAGCTGCTTCAACAGCTTAACCAAAGTTTTTAGAAGCGATGGTCTGGATTCTATCTATCTGAGCTACAACGAAGATCCAAATGGAAGACTCGAAGCCCGAATATTGAAAATGGTCAAATGGTTGTTATAAAACACGACAATTTTCCTCCATGTCAATGGTTAATTGGAAGAATACAAGAGGTCCACCCAGGTAGTGACGGACAGGTGCGTGTTGTAACGGTTCGAACAGCGAATGGTTACTTACAAGCGCGCTGTTTCAAAAATTTGCCCACTTCCTCAGCCAGAAGATGACAGTTTTTGACTGTTCTTGTTTTGAACGTGCCGTTCAAAAGGGGGGAGTATGGTAAGGCAACCTACACAATCGTGCAACCCTGCAAACTTCAACCCGCCATTCCGTCGGTTTACGAAGATGGTTCGTAGGACTTCGGCAGCAGCGAGAGGGAGGGAGCGAGCGCGCGACCCTTGTGAGAGACATTAATAGACATTTTTTTTTTTTGAAGATGTACAATTTAAGCTCTTGTCACCCATCGTAATTAATATTTGTTATGTACGTTTTTTGCAATAAATGCAGCTTTTATGTTACGTGCAATTTTGATTATTATACAGTCCGCTACGTTGAAGAGGTGATGCAACACCAGCCACACAGTTATATGGCCTCCGGCGGGATCCCGTACGGCCCCGGAACTTTCCTGCTTTTCAACTGCTGTACTGCTATTTCTAGTTCCATTTTTTGAAAGAGTGGGATATCCTCTTCTTGTATCCTGGGTTCCTTCCTATTTTCCTTGGGAAGTGACTATCACACATTTCACAGATACCTCTCTATGGTCTCTCCGGCATTGCCACAGGATTGCTTGTGAACATATCCCTGCAATCGTCGGCGAATCTTTTCATAGCGTCTTCTCCTATACGCCATCCCTGTTGTGTTGCAGAGGCAGAAGCTCTTCTAGTTGTTGCTAGTTTAATGTCAAATTTGATTGTGTTATGATCACTTAAATTGTCTTATTCTTGGTAGACTTTCCATCCGTTCACTTCGCCACATAGTCCTTCTATTGTTGCCGTGAAGTCTATAACTGATGTTCCAATCGCCTCCTCGAAAGTCGGAGTATCACCCACGTTTGCAATTATCAAGCCATTTGCCGCAATGCAGTCTTCAAAAATTCTGCCTCTACGGTTCGTCTCCGTAGATCCGATAGCAAAGGTTTTTGCATTTAAGTCCCTTCGTATGACTATTTCCTTTGCTTGCTCTCCTCAAATGTTCTTCCATCTCCCTCAGTAATTTCTCAAAATCCTCAATCTTTCGATTTGGCGAAAAATAGCATGAAATGACGACACAGTCGTCCATCTTCGCTCTCACATAGCAAGATTTTGGTTACACTCACTGTTCAATCTATATTTAGAAAGCTCTCACAGTCCTCGTCACAAAAGTCATAATCTTGCATTTTTTGTTTGGTTTCTGCCCTATTACTATGTTAATATCCTTCTTGTATACCGTCGTTCGTAGCATGTCCTGTGCCGCTCTGCACCTATTTAGATTCAACTGGATGACCTTGAAGCTCATATGTGATTTCCTTTTCGCCTATTTTCTCGCTCCTCTTATATCTTTGCTCACTAATCAATTTCCTATACTCTGGGCACCTCGTCGAATTCATACGGTGTCGCTCTTCCTTGCAACTCCCACAATATTCCTTTGCTTGATGTTCCTCCTTCCCGCAATATCTGCACGTCATTGTGCGATCTATCCTTTGACATTCCCTCTTAACATACCTAAAGCCTAGACATTTATAACATCTTGTTATACGGAATTGTTCCCTAATTCTGCAGGTTGTCCATCCAATCCTTACTTTACCATTCGTTGGAATATTCCTTTCTGCTCTTTTATCCACCGCAATTGTGGCAATTTGGCAGCCACTACTATTTAGTTTCAAGCTTCTTACTTGTATATGTTTTCTTTTTACACCCGTGTCCCTCTCAATCGCTGTGATCACTTCTTCTTCGGTTGTAGTTTCGTCTATATCTAACATGGTTAAATTCTTCATGTTTCCTTTTATGTCGACTACAGCATTTTGGGTCTCTAGTTTCCTCCTCTTATTCTCATAACTAGACCCCCGTTTCTTGCAGATTTTTCAGAGAAGCGACCTCAATGCCCATTGTCCTGATGTCGATTGAATTTTTGATCTCTTTTAGGATGTCAGAGTAACTCCTTCTCCCAGATTTGATTACGATAGTCTCCGTTTCTCTCCCCCAAATTTGGTTGCCTTGCACGCTGGTTGTGCAGCTTAGCGTTCTGAGGCGCCTCTTGGAGGCAGAAGAATTTTCCACTCTATGTCTTCCTGTCTGGATATATATTCTGCGATTTTTCGGATGTACCTAGAGTCGCTTCCATCTTTTGCCGCTACTGCTATCTTTTTTCTATTGTTCTGCTTAATTTTATCCTTGAGATCACACATCCGTTGATACAGCTGGTGTGTATCGATATTTTCCCTGGGGACCGCGTAAGTGTATCTTTCCCTTGTCTGTACTCCCTTTTTGGAATTTTCGCACGTCGTCTTCATATATTCCACTCTATTATTGTTTTCGCTTAGTAGCTCCATGATTTCGGGGTAGTTGGCTCTAATATGACTCATTAATCCAGTTTCACCTGGGTCTTTGGGGTTAGCTATCATCGCTAAGTCCCAGTCCTTGCTCACGTTGGCCGGGCTGGTAACCTCCTCCGTCGTCTTTTTAAAAGTTTCTTCTGGCCATTTCTTGTCCAGGATTTGTGTCAAGCTATTGTATCCTTCACCTTCCTCTATTATCCTTCCAATTTCTGCCACTTCCCTTATCTTTGCTTCTTCGCGGAGCCTTGTCACATCATTGAAATCTGTATGTGTTGCCGCTTCTTGTGGATGTTTCTATCGGGTTCTAGGCATACTCAGTCTACATCCCTATTTTGCTTGTTTTCTTGGGGTTTCCTTCCACATTTACGTATTTATGCTCTTCCAACCATACTCTCACATTCTTTCTCTTCATTGTGTCTATTTGTCTTCTGAGTTTCACAGCCATATCTTTTGATCCCCCTCTTTGTATTTTATACTATGTTACTGTCCAGTTCCTTTGAGAATTTCGCTATTATCTCTAAAGCCTCCATTAATATAGAGGCTTCCGGGCTTTCCCGTTTCTTATGCTGGTCTGAGCCTATATCTCTTGCGCCCCATGACGTGTCCAAGATCTTGCGCTTCCTCTCACTTTTGCCGGAGGTCGTTTGAGGCGGTGTGCGTGATATACTATCTCTTCTTTCAAATATGCTTCGAGTGTCCTCCTGTCCATCCTCAGTCCAAAAAGTTCCAGTAGCTTTCACTTGCTCTGTGGCCTGGTTCCATACCCGTATTTTGCTGACGGTCGGGGGGAGCCAGCACGTCCACCCTCACCGGAACTGGGGTTTCCTTCCCCTGCTCCGTAAACGTATTATCCATATCGTGCCTGTCCATATTCATAATCTCAATCCAGTAGAAAGAAGGGTAGCAGGAAAGTAGAGAAGAGGCTCCTAGCCTTCGTCATCTAATAGCATACGGGCCGAAAAAAAAACAAGAGGTGACCAAGGTAGGTCATATAGGACAGTTCCCCTAGACAAGATGAGCGGAGCAAAAGGCTCGGCTAGGGATCTCGGGAACGCCGCAACCCGTACTCATTATGCATGAGTCCCTGAGAGAGCTGGTCCGCGGGAACTTATTCGTCAGATCCAACCAGGAATTTATACCCGGAAGAATCCGCTTATTTCATCCCTAACCCCGGCGCGTTAGCACCGTGGATATTCCCCTATCCGCCATCTGGGGGACGCACCCGATGGGTTGCTCAACCCTGCTGGAACGCAAACTAACCCAAACTAACCGTAATTAACCAAAGTAAAAACAAGCGCGCTACGCGCGCTTTTCTTCTGTATTCCAGATTAAGCAAAAATAATGGAAACTAACTTTAACTAGCCAAACAAGCGCATTGAGACGAGCGCGCTGCGCAAACTAACCCAAACTAACTTAAACTAACCAAATCTTAACTCAAACTAACCCAAACAAATCTAACTATGATTTTGAACGTCGCAAAATATCGGCTCCTAAGTTTGCGAAATGTTAAACAACAAATATCCGCATAGACCACCCATAAGTCAATCTGCAGTAAGTAAAATTGAAAGAAAATGAAAAGATACTGGAAGTGTAAAGATCGCACTGGAAAAGGTTCTAGAATTTCATTGAATTTCCGATGATGAAATTGATTGTCTATTAACTTTACAAGAGAATCCACATACGTCGACAACGCAAGCAGCACTTGATAACGGAACGGCTTGCACAAAACAACATTATCAAAATTTTTGAAGAAAGAAAAGTGATCATAAATTACAATTTCTTCAAGAATTATTAGATGATGATCCAGAGCACAGAAACGAATTCTGTGAGGTACTAACAGAAATGTGTAATAACGACCCGCTGTTTGTGAAAAGAATTTGTTTCTCGGATGAAGCTACATTTTGTCTGAACGGAGAAGTCAACAAACAACAGTTTTGATATTGGGCAAATGAGAACCCATACTGGCACAGAGAAGTACCGGGTGTTTCACTATAAATGGACCCCCACTTTAACTTTCTCAATTGACGTTTTATAAAAAAAACGTTCAATACTAAAAATAAAGGGGATGAAGTGAAGTTTTCTATGGCATTGCACTGTTGTATACACGGTGTCCTATAAATGCGGGATTAAACAAAGTTATATATTTTTAAATGGAACACTCTATATATTATTGCATATTTGGATTTTGCGGAGAACTCTAGACATATTTCATAAATAATGTCGAAACGATAGCTTATGAAAAACCAAGATAGGAAAGTGCAAACCATTTTGCTCTATCTTTAGCCGTTTAGATTTCACAGGCTGTCAAACTTGGTAAATGGTCGATTTTCAACTGTCAATATTTCAAAAACAGTAACAGATAGGTATAGGACATTATTTATGAAATATGTCTAGAATTCTTCGCAAAATCCAAATATGCAATAATATATAGGGTGTTCCATTTAAAAAAATATAACTTTGATTGATCTCGCATTTATGGGACACCCTGTATACAACAGTGCTAGGCCATAAAAAACTTCACTTCATCCCCTTTATTTTTTGTATTGAACGTTTTTTTCTAAAATGTCAGTTGAGAAAGTTAAAGGGGGGTCCATTTATAGTGAAACACCCGGTACATACACAATATCGTCACCTCGATTTTTTGCAAGATTGTTTAATACCTGCATTGGCTACCCTATATCCTAATATTCCTAATGCAATAGTCCTGATCTCCCAAGTGAATTATTATGGTATTAACAGGATGGGGCATTATGGGGCGGAAGTTAGAAGATATTTGAATGACGTCATTCCGGAGCGATGGATAGGGAGGCGTGATACTATACAGGGGTCTTAAATAGCGTGTGTCACTATTGCTATCTCTGAAACGGTACGTGCTACGAGGTCATTTAAATTAGAGAAAAGTTGCCGTTTTTGATACCCATTCAAGATCCGTCTAGAGTGTTGACAAATTCCTGTTGGTTTCTAAGATACAGAGTGATTTAAGAAAAATGCCTAAAAATATTTCTTCGATTATTACAAAAACTATTCATTTTCAAGACACAGTTTAAATTCAAAAGATTTTATAGTTTTTCCGCTCTACAATATGGTGTCTTCAAATTTCACCTCCGGCGCTTCGTGTTCGGGCCACCACCATCAACTCAATTTTCTTAAATACGGACCTGGCTTTTTTATTTCCGATTTTAAGATCTTCTGATGTCCGAAAACCAATGACGTATCGCACTTATTTAAAAAAAATATTTTTTCAAATTTTTATTTAATTCATACCAAAATTCTATTTTTTGTCTCTCCCTAACACATTATGTTCTTATGGAAAGTGCCAATAATGTAAATTTTTCAAATAAGTGAGATACGTCATTGGTTTTGGGACATCAAAAGCTCTTAAAATATGAAATAAAAAATACAGATCCGTATTTAAGAAAATTAGGTTGATGGTGGTGGCCCGAACACGAAACACCGGAGGTTAAATTTGAAGGCACCATGTTGTAGAGCGGAAAAAATATACAACTCTTGAATTTAAACTGTGTCTCGAAAATTAACAGTTTTTGTAATAATTGACGAAATATTTTTAGTCATTTTTCATAAATCACCTTGTATCTTAGAAACTAACAGGAATTTAACAACACTGTAAACGGATCCTGATTGCGCATCAAAAAAGGCAACTTTTCTCTAATTTAAACGACCTCGTAGGACTTACCGTTTTAGAGATAGCAATAGTGGCACACGCAATTTAAGACACCCTATAGAGTGGCCACCAAGATCTCCGGACTTAGATCCGCTAGACTTTTTCCTTTGGGAGTTATGTTAAGAACCTGATATCCAAAAATAAGCCGGACAGTATCGAAATCCTTATAGACCGAATTCGAAGTGTTATAAGAAACATTTGTCCATATGTAATTAGTAATGTGCACCAGGAATTTTCCGATCGTCTATGGCACTGCAGAGCAGTAAATGGTAACCATTTTCAACATTTACTATTGTGTACTAAGGTATGTGCGATGTTGTTACATTCTCGCAACAATAAAATAAAATCGGCGTGTACGAAGGTTTTTAAACTAATTTATCAGAACCCTGTATATACTCATAAGAGCTAATTGCATTATATGACTATACCCTGACCTCCCCGGATACCCAAAAATTTTCGAAAAAATGGAAAAAAAATTAAAAAAAAACGTGTAAAATTTTTAGGAAACGATATAAGAAAATATATATAAAAAAAAGTTAGAGAAACGCGGTTTTCGGCGACAAAAAGCAAAGGAGTTCAGCTACGAGGTCGGGGATGTCAAAAATGGGAAGAAAAAATATTCTTTATGGAAAAAAGAACATTTTTGAAAAAATGGGATAAAATTTAAAAAAACGTAAAATAATGTTCGGAAATTTAATAAAAGTATTATAAAAGAAAGTAAGAAAAAAACTAATAAAAAACACAGAAGATTGTTCGGAAAGTTAACAAAAGTTATTATAAAACCAAATAAGAAAAATAAATTAATAAAAAAAAATTATCGGAAAGTTAATTAAAGTGTTATAAAACAAAATCAAGAAAAAAATACTAATAAAAAGAAAAGCTAGAAACGCGGTTTTCGGTGGAAAAAAGTTCGGAATTTCACATTTCAAAAAATATTTTTAAATTTTTGAAGAAAAATTCCCATGACAGAAACTTTTGTATTTCCCACTTTTTATATCGTTTGAAATAAACTCTCTCTAGGTGGGCGCCGAAATATGCGGGAAAACCTTGTAAGTATATACATACAATATATTATATTATGTGTTACCATTAATATCCGAAAAACGTTATTATGCATAAGAACTAAGCATTTTAGGAATTATAGATCAGTAATTATCTTTTACTTAAAACCGATAGCAACCAAACTTAAATATAAAGTTATATAATATGCGTGGCCTCCGCTTCGCTCTTGGAATTCATCTATAGAAACTAACCCAGTTGGATCCAAAAAAACAATTTTAAAATTTTTATAAATTTTTGCGTCTAATATGTTTGGTTAGTATAGATAATTAAGGGTTTCAGCAATTATTTATAATTCCTGATTTGCTTAGGGTTTATGCATATATTTCGGATATAGCAGGAACATCTATAAATATTATATAAAAACTTCCATACTATTTACATAGTATCTGACAAATAGGTACGTGATAAATAATACAAAATAATGCGGATACCCACTTGTTTACGAAATTTGGAAAAATCGTAATACGGACCTGGCATTTCCCTCTTAAAAATGGCCGACGCTAAAGAAATTTGTCAGAAAGACATCAAAGGCGGCATTTCAGAGAGAATATTCTGATTGTTTTTTCTTCTGTGGTTTCAATTTGGTAACCTTCGTAAACAAACCGTTCACGGAATGTTGCAATTCTATTTAAGCTACGATACAGTCATAGGTTTCTTTTTATCCTAGCAAGAGTCGCTTTCCAGTGATCATCTTTTAGGCAACTGGAGTACGCCGGGAGTTCTACCTTTACAAAACATAAAAATTAAATAGATTTTATATTTACAACGCAACGGACATACGTGCGCATGGGTCCACTTTACCCTTATCAGGCTCGTCCCCGATCTCACTTAAATGAAATTACCAGGCTTGCTCATGTTTAAGTAGAGAATCACTGTAAATCAAATCGCGATTGCTTCAATTTGAAACGTTATGGGAATGTGATGCTAGCGGCAGGCATATGTATATGAGAACGGACTAATCCTAATCTCAGTCGCCAATTAAGCAAAACAAGAAGAATTTGACAGCCGGACGTTGCGGTTCTCATCCCATTTTAATCGTGCCAGTGGTTGGTAGGTGTTTGACACTCGAACTCGAGGCTTCATTATGCACTAAGAACATTTCGTTCTACAGTGGAAAGCGGGTAAGGTAATTATTCACGTTACAAACTTGACAGGGAGTCGAGCCGGGCTTATAAAGTGCTCTTTAGCAACCATTCTTACAATGTTGATAATATAACGGAAAAAGCAATCGCATCAACATAACGCAGTGTCTCAAAGGCTTCACGTGCAATACTGCTAATAAGTTGAAACCCACTGTTCATCGAATAAAAACTCGCCCTTAAATAACATCATTCTATAAACTGTTATCTAAATAAACAGGGACATTCTGGATTATATAGTCGGATGAATAAAAGGCCAACATTCACAATCAAGACATTCATTAATTAAAAATACAATAATGTTTTATCTATATTAAAAGGTGTTTTATTCGCTAACTTGGGTTAAAACCAATTCGCCAAAAAATATGAATATGAAAATAATCATAAAATTAGTTGTTAAGCACCATTTTTCACAACAAATACATGGTTGCTCAGAAGGTATCTTCTGAACGGTATTTTCTGCCTTTACTACATATCCAAATTCAGATGCGCGCCAATCTGTTTTACTGGATTATAATTCCTGAAATTGGAAATAAACGGACAATTAAAATATGATTGTAGGCATGATTAAAACATTAGGTTAAGGAAATGGTTATGTAAGGTTTATTGATTAAATTAACACCTGTTATTTGTGTTTTATTATAACTAGAATCAAACTGTTAGGATATTGTTAAATCTTAACTTAAATAACTACATAACTATATCACTTGGTTGTTCTAAATGGCTTACAAGAGAATCACTTATTTTTGCATCACAGTACTTAGCTGTTGTGCACATAGTTCTTCTACAGAAATAGTAACACGTTTTTTACTATTGGACTTACAGACAAAATTGTCTCTGTAGAACAGCGGCATTGCCCATCTTGCACATTTTCACCGCGGTTTGCCCACCCCAAGACAGATCGAAATCTACACATCTCCAAACTGTCTGACTTGGACAGAAGCCATATCTTGCCTATCCTAGCATTAAAAAGGAACATGCCCTGTAGTGGAAACGGCAGCATTCCATTTCGTCTTCGATCGAGTGAACGCGTTCTGTGACGGCTCTCTAGGCGCCATCGGCACAGGTCATTGTGCGACACGTGACAAACTTTTAGTGGCCGCTTTTCTTCCCGAGAAAGAAGTCGACATCGGTACCCAGGCCGAGGGTGGCCGGATGTTCTCGTGCGATCATTTTTGTATGTGCCGTTCATAAGTATCGCCATTTTTGTGCTGTTCAACAAAAGTTTTAATTTTTGTAAAAGTCGGTGGACCTGACATGATTTAGAACCAGATATGATCACGATTACTCCCGAATGATGCCACCGTTCAAAAAGGGTGTAAACTATCTGGGACGGTCGCCCCAGCTCTAGCTAAGCCCGGGCTGTGGTGGTGCTGGCCAATTGTCTCGTAGCAGTGCCATTCCACCATTGATTTGTATAGGAGTGGATAAGCAATAAATAGACCAAACATGGCGCAAAATGTAAAGAAAACGATTCCTATTTTGCCTTGCGCATTAAGAATTAGTGGGCGCCATCTGTTGCAGTGTGAAGGTCATTAGGCAGGCCCGGGCTCCAAATTTTGAACTCGTACTCTTGTGATTATGAACAAAAGTAATTATTTCACCAAATATTCGGTAGAGTAGTCTTGCTGATTGTGAAATGCGCCATTAAGTAGAGTGAAACAAACAAAAAAGTATAAATAAGTAATACTTATAATAATTATACTTACTTGAAATAGGAAATCCCGGGTATTTTGCGTCTACTGCTACAAAACACAACTATACACTTTCGGGATTCCATTTTGGTAGCATTGCCCATTGTTTATGTGCGTATTGTTTAATTAAAACGAAAATCAAAATAGGGCATGCACAAAGCACAAACGTGAACCACTAAACTAAAACTAATTAAGCAACTACAAACACTAGGTCCAAAGAAAGTCAATAAAAAGTAAAGTATTCGAATTATCAGCACAAAACGCCGCCGCCGCGCCGTCAAAGCGAAATCACGTGAAATACAAAAGCCAAGTTCGGTCCTGATCGACGCCTGCTGAGATGGCAAGTGTTTTAGTGCGCATGACGAAACGGGATCTTCTTTGTTTACTTTTTTCGATTTTGCGTCGATTTTGCCATGCGCAGAAACCCGTTTTTTCGCCCATAGGTTGCTACTTTTGAATAGTACAACAGGCGGCTATTGCTTATACACTCCTATACAAATCAATGCATTCCACTCCCTAGGAAGGGGTTCATCAGATTAAGCATTCCACATCTAAAACAAGAACTCGACCATTTTAGAAGATAGGAACTCCTTTTATTATGACTATGATTTTGACAAATCTCAAAAATTATAATTAAAAACCTAATGGTATATTTATTTTCTACTAAAATACTGTTGAATATATTCTCATGAAATTTTTCTCATTCTGTGTGTTAACCTTGTTTTGTTTGGGCGACAGGCCGTACGGTAACGTTTTACGAGTGATGAAATTGTTACGATTCTATATTACAGACCTAATAGCCTCTTTCCATTTTACCCATGGGCAACTAGCCCATATCAGATCCTCTGTTGCTTAAATTAGGATCGAAAAAGTATTTACCTATATTGTTTATGCGTTTTAACAACTAACTGTTTCTCCAATTTTTGGATAGGATTAGGTTCACGCCTGAAATAGAAGTAGTAACTCTCAAAATCCAGGACACGGCAATGTAGTTTGCAGTAAACTATGTTCAGAAAATTACTTATGTCCGACTATTCCTGGTCGCTACGGATATGCGCTGGCAAATTGCCGTAATTGTAGCAAAACCCAACGTCAAATTAGAAAAAGAAGAGGGTTTGAGGTTAATTGTTAATTTTCTTTATTTATTTTGGATTCAATTTAATAATTTTCATTCAATGGGTTTATTCGGATTCCCCCTATATATATATTTATCTATGATTCGGATCATCACATAGATAGTTTTCTGTTTTCTATAGTTTTGATCAATATATAATTGCCTGTTGATTAATGAACTATGACCCAACCGTAAAATAACCCGCCAATTGTCTTCTGTGAACTAACTACAACATTTTGACTAGAACAGTGAACAGTAGAACCACAGTCCACGGTGCACCGGTTTTGATTGGTAATTATTTACTTGAGTAGCTAGCCAGAGCATTGACTTTATAATATTACGTATATTATAAAGTCAATGAGCCAGAGTATCATCTGATCTAACTAAGCACCGGAAGAGGGAGTACAGGCAAATTGCCTTGTAGCAGTGCCAAGTGCTATTCCACCCCCTGACAAGGCAGTTAACAAGACTAAATATCCACGCCACCAACCTATTTATTATTCTATATTCAAATAAACTTAAAAAAAGAACCAACCAACAAAAGAATTGATTAATTTTAGTTTGAGTTGTCTAAGAGCCAAGCTCATGTAGCATAAACAAACGTCTGTTAGTATTGGTTAGTTAGTTATGATTCGTTCCTGTTATTTTGGATTACTTTTTGTCAGATATTATTACTTGGACCTAAAATGTCATCAATATAATGTTAAATTTCGTTTCCGATAGTCAACTATTGTCAAGTTCATTGTTCAAAACTATTTTTTCCAATTTTAAATAGGAGGTGTATGGATAGTAAGCTATTAACTTGTGATCTTGGAATGGTTAACTTTTAAAAGATGGTAAAATTATGACTTTTCTAGAAGTAGAAAGAATTTTAACCACCATATTAATTACCAGAGGAACCCAAGGAAGGACAAAGTTCAGTACGCTTTAGATAGAAAGTGATAAATTTCTAAACCAAGAATTTGGTCTATATATATCTAGCTTAAACTTGGAGTGGCTACTAAATAAATAGAACGAAATATCCCACAATATACCTGAGTTAATAGTTATTATGGAGAGGTTGCCAAATACAGTTAAAGAAGAGAATTATTTGGAGTTTGATCAACGTAATACATCTTGGATTAAAGAAGAAAATGATCAATATCTTATTGAGTAAGTATATATTGTTTTGCAGAAAGATTAGGTTTATTTTATGCCTCATATGTGAGAAAAAGAATGTAATACAAATCTTTATGTACTGAAGAACAATGCCAAGAGAACATTGTTATCATTGTTTATAGTATTATTCTCCTGACAAATTTTGATGATAACATTTATTAAGTAAGTAATCTAAGATGTACATATTGCAGATTTATTCATATTGATGTTAATTTAGTACTCAGGCCTTCTACACTGTTATTATACTTTCACTTTTTATGTGTATAGTTTACTAAATTATTATTTGCTCTCAGTGATGATAACTGAGCTACATTGCACAGAAAATGAATAATACTTATCTGGAACATGTTGTCTCAAGTTTTGTTGTGAATGACACCATAGGGATCATTGGCTAAGGTTTTTAATCTTTCACTAGCTAGAGGCATCTATACGGAGCATTAGAAAGCGAGTAAGATTTATCTGGTGTTTAAAAACTGGGAAAAAAGGAAGGTTCAAAAATTGCAAATGGGTACCATTGACCTGTGAGTTTTCCAAAATATATAAAAGTGAATCACTATGAATAATAGTAGTCATTTTTGTGTACAGACCTTCTTTAAAATAATCCATAATCTTATTGATTCTATAATACTGCTGGCTGAGGTAAATTTGCATGTTCCTAAAGACCAGCTAAGCAAGACCATGTATTTCATATAAAATATCATAGAATGCACTATAGTTTGCACTGCCCAGTGACCAGGCATGCAAATCATCTTCCATACAGTATTGATATCTGGAATAAGTCATACTCTCAATTGAAAGTAGCTAGTAAGAAGGCATTTATGTGATTAAATGTGGTTATAACTCTTGCCGTTTATGCGGCTGTGTACTGAATAACCCTTATTTATAATTCTATTACAATGCCAAGAGAATTATGTGCATTTAAGTAAATTGGCTTTGTTTTGTTAATAAATATATTTATTTATATTAAATTTATAAAATAGATACAGATGAAGATTAGTATTTTTTTTTTATTTAAAAATGATTGTCTGCCCAGTGTTCCTTTACGCTTACTCTGTACTTGATACTTAAGTGAACTTTTCTGCAGTAGAAATGCATAATGTTCAATATTTATATCTAGAAATACTTCAGAAGGCTACTTCGTAGCTCAGCTGATATGAAACATAATATACAACTCAAACTAACACACTTCTTATAGAGAAACATCTCATGGAGATCTTTTTATTTTATTTAAATGTGGTGACCATATTATATTCTTTTGATTTTCTAGGTTCATACGGAATATTTTATTATAAACAGTAGAAAAAAACCCTTATTTTGCTTTGGCCGAGGTTCGCCTCCGTTATGGAATCTGTTTTTGAGGTTCATGCAGCAATTATCTTTTTCAATCACTGTTCATCTTGCAAAAGAGGGCACTTAGACATGTGTGTGAAATCAATGCATTTCAATCTTGCAGAGATATCAAAGGATTTTAACTATGTGCTCTCTGTTCATTCTGGAGACATGTTGTTTGATCTAGTCAAAGTATAACCATTCTATTGCTTCGGGAAGTGCAGTAAACTATACCAGATCATCCCATTTTGTACCATTACCTATACCTCATTCAGCACTAACAAAAAATTCACTATTTTAAGCAAGTAAAAAAAAAAATTTTAATCACCTGAAACCATTTGCACCCTTTGAAGAAATAACTAAGACCATTTTTAATGCCACCCAGAACTATGCACAGAATGATTTTGTTGTTGTATGTCTGAGTTTTAACGTCAGTTAAGACAAGTGTTCTCAATTAGCAGATTCACTATCTTGATTGTTTGCTACGAAAGCAACCTTCAGTTAGATAATAAGTATATGTATAGTAGAATAAAGCAATATCTCAAATTGTATAGTGGGAAGAGTAGGGCCTCAATAATGACAATAGACAATTTTAAGTTTGGGCAAGGCCCTAGGCTCACACGCATGGCGTAGAGCAAGTTAATATCGGACTGCATCACGGGTTATTGTTCCACCAGAGCAGCACTTATATCTGTGCCTAGGTGCATTGACCTTCATTCGAGTACTCATTCCGGCAACGTGTATGATAATTTTAGAAGCGAGTTAATGGAGAATAGGCATGTTGTAGGGGGAAATAATAATTTTTTAGACCCCTCTATTCTTCTATCTCCATGTCAATGATGGTTCTGAATATCCAGTCGGTCAGGAATAAATCGGATGAACTTTCTGTCTTGCTGGATAGTCTGAATCATCCAGAACTAGTGCTCCTCTGCGAGCACTGGTTGAGACCTGGAGAACCAATATGTTTACAACATTATGTAGTGTTGGATGGTTATTGTCGCTCGAATCTTACTCATGGGGGAACAATGATACTTGTGAGGGAGTCATTCTTGAGCTTGTGTTACTTTGAAATGTATGGTAGATTTAGTCATTTAGTGGAGGATAGGGTGTTTGAAATGTCAGTGATTCATTGTCCTGACATGAAGTTGTTTGTTCTATGTTTGTACAGAGCTCCAACGGGCAACGTTGCTGATTTTTTGCTTAGGCTTGTATTGTCGGATTTACCTATAGGGTCTGCCATAATTCTTTGTGGCGACTGGAACATAAATTTTATGAATTCACATGATGCTGATACGCAGTTACTGGGGGGGCTATTAACTTCGTTTGATCTGCAAATGGCAGTGGACGCACCTACGCGAATTACAGCTCACTCATCTACTTTAATTGATTACGTGTGTACTAATATAGAAACAGATAAAGTTGAATGTAAAGTAATAAATGCAGCACTGTCTGATCATGAAGCTATTTCGTGTAGGTTTGTCGTGAAGAAAAAGAATAATGGTGCACTTAGAGGAAAAAGAAAGGGTAGACTGTTCACACGGCGGAACTATAATAGGTTCGCGGAGGTTTGTAATGCTGATGATTGGCAGTCCGTCTTGGGTGACACCGATCCTCTTGGGGCTTTCCACAAGAGGCTGTGCATGCGTTTTGATTCCTGTTTTCCAATTAAATATTTAAGGCATACATCTAGAAAGCCCTGGGTAACAAAGGGAATAAGAGTTTCTTCCAGGAATCTGCGTTGTCTGCATTATGTTAGGAAGTTCTTCATTGACAATATATTCTTCACTACATTTTTTAATAGATATAGAATGATTTATCGTCGTACCATAAAGATTGCTAAAGATATCTATTACCAAGATCGAATTAATTCTTCCAGAAACAGACAAAGAGAAACTTGGAATATTGTCAATGAAATTAGGGGTAAGAGTAGGCATGACAGGGCAGATTCTGGGCTGTCTCCTGATCAATTGAATGATTTTTTCTGCTCTGTAGCGGCTTCACTTTCGAATAAAGCAAATTTATATAGCGACTATAGATTTAAAGAATGTGTCTGTAAGGAATTCCTTTTATTTTACACCGACTGATACCTTGGAACTAAGAGCAGTTCTTGGGCAAATAAGGAATGGTAAAACATCGGGTTGGGATGATATTTCTGCAATAGTATTGTTGAAGCTCCCGGACTCGGTTTTGGGGGATCATTTCCTTCTTCTTTGAAGATTGCTACTGTTACTCCATTATTTAAGGGTGGTGATGGGAAATGTCCTTCACACTATAGACCGATTGCTTTTCTGCCCACTTTGTCGAAGGTCATTGAGAAGATTTCCAAAACAAGAATGGTCTCCTTCCTGGAGGTCAATAAAATATTGAGCCCTAAACAGTTTGGTTTCCAGACTGCAAAGGGGACGACGGATGCAGTGTTTGCATTCTTGGAAGACCTATACTTGGAACTCAATGATGGGGAGGCCGCCGCAGCAGTGTTCTGTGATCTGTCGAAAGCCTTCGACTGTGTGGGCCATGGAATACTGCTGTGGAAGCTTGAGTCATATGGGTTTCGAGGGACATCACTGAGCTGGTTCAAGTTTTACCTAACGGAAAGCCTTCAGAGTGTTTCTTTTAATCAGTGCAGTTCTGAACAACGGAAGCTGGACTATGGTGTGCCTCAGGGATCGGTTCTTGGCCCGATACTATTTTTAATTTATATTAATGATTTCTCGGGTCTGGACATCTCTGAACAGTTCACCCTGTTTGCGGATGACGCAACCATTCTGTGGCATAATAAGGATGTCACGGTACTCGGCCAAACTATAAACACTGATTTGGCAAAGATTAAGCAGTGGTGCGATACAAACCGCTTGTCACTCAATGTTCGAAGACTAGTGTGATGTCCATTGGATGTAACTTGGATGTTGTGAGTTTGGGGAGTGAGAGCTTGAGTAACTTGTCGAAAAATAAATTTTTGGGTATTTTTATCGATAGCAGACTTAAATTTGAGGGCCACATAAACAAGCTTAGTTCGAGGCTCGCTTCAAATTGCTATGCAGTTCGGGTCGTCTCAAGGAATCTGGATGCTCACATTGTTAGGAATGCATACTTTTCACTGATCGAGTCGCATCTGAGGTATGGAATTTGTTTTTAGGGAGTGTGTTCAAGGCGACTATTTGATAGCGTGTTTGTTTTGCAAAAAAGAGCGGTTAGATGCATGTGTGGAGCCCGTCCGAGAGATTCGTGTAAACCACTTTTTCTTAGGCACGGTATACTAACATTGCCGGCCTTGTTTATTTTGGAATCTGTTTGCTTAATGCACATAAAATATAAGAGTGAGACAAATGCCATACATCATTATCCCACTAGGAGTGCTGGTAATTTACCGTTGCATATACCCACTTCTACACGAACAAAGAACTCTGTCATTTACAACAGTAGGCAGCTATTTAATCACTTACCCATCCACTTAAAGGAGATGCAGAATGATAGGGGGTTTAAAAGGGGAGTTAAAAGATTGCTTATTTCCCGAGCCTGATATAGCGTGGCCGAGTTTCTTGGGGAAAACTTTTAAATGTATTTCGTAATGGTAAACGTTCCTATGTATCTAGATGTAGTTCGGACATATTTGTATATCTGTTATTTAATTTTGTTTTGTATCTATTATTTTGTATTTTGTATGTTAGTGCTTTGTCTATAGGAATTGTGATTTCTTGACAATAAAGTTTGATTTGATTTGACCTTCCTCTAAAATAAGGACAATTGAAAGTAAAATCAAATTTAAAAGAGAGGTAAAAAGGTTGTTGTTGGGTAGGCATATTACAACATGTCTGAATTTTGGACTGATAACTTGGAGCTGTGATATTTCAATTTTATTTGTTCTATAAGTTTTTAATCATGCGCTGGTTTTAATTGTCCGTTTGTAATTTTATATAACGTGTAATCTTGGGTTGGATGTTCTGTCTTCGGATGTTAGTGCCTTTGTACAGTTGACTTGTCTATAAAGCTTTTGCTAATTTTACGATTTTATTGTTCCTCACATTTTTGATTTATTTTTATTGCTTTGTCAATAAATTATTTACTTTAGATAATAAAGCTTGTTTTGAATTTGAACATTAGTCAAAAATTGTATGATTAAATCAACAGTTATTAAAGTGTATTTTTTTAGAGAATCTACACCAGAAGTAAATTTTTCATTGCAAAAACATTCTTCAATCAAATACGGAAACACAACTTTTGAAAGTGTAAAGGATAATTTAGATGGCAGGTAACACGCTTTGTGAAAAAATTTAGTATTTATTTATAAACATAAGTTAAGTGAATTTTCTTGATTATAAATTAACCTGGTTGAAATATTTTTAATGGTAATTAATATTTCTAGGGGATTGTCAAATGAAGCTGATAGTGGTTTAGATGAACACGCCACCATTAAAAAAGAAGTCGGTAGTATTAAAACCGAACCGGATTTGTAAGTAACTGGAATTTTAATAATATTAATCAGGTAAAAAACCTTCTCTCAAAGTCATAAAATAAATCAAACTAAATTTTAAGTAACAGCAATGGAAAAACGTTGTTAGTTTTCTGGGATAAAGCTTCTATTATTGCTAAGTCACCTTCAGGAGATTTTGATGCTTTTATTCCTATTTTAAATGATATTTTAAACGAATTGTACAATCTATTTGATACTTTAATGCTGATTTTTCCATTAATAACCCCTTACCAATAACACTTTGAAACTTGATGATGAGCTATGGGCTGGAGCCTCATGCCTCGGGTATGACTAGGGTGGGCCCTAGATCTAACAATCAAATAGATAACATATTTAGTACCATTCCGCCCAGCAGTGATTCATTTCCTACATGTATTACTAACATTTCAGAATATTATTTATTTATTTATTTATTGATGGACAATGCCATTTACATAATGAAGGAGTTAATACAATAAGCTTAATATTCAGAACAAAGACAAGCCTAAGAAATGAAAATAATAATAATAGCTATACAACTTGCCAAAGACATATACATTATGCATCAGTCTCAATTGCCTCAGAAAAAGTTTCTGGTTACAGAAGAAGTTGAGATTCTCAGCTCCACTAGCAAGGCCGGTAGATCGGGGAATAAACGCCTGAGCACCCAGGGTTATCCAACGAGGACTAGAAAAGGCGATTTTTTTACTTTCCCTGTACTTTTATAAAAAAAAAAACTGAAACAGCCATCTTATGTAATTTTCTCCCGCGAATTCGGATATGTTCAGCAAAAAACAATTGAACATCAAATAAAAGTGCTAGGGGGGGTCACTTTGATATATTTTTAAATGAAACACCCGTATATTACTACATTTTTGGACTCTCTAGAAAAATATAAACACATTTTGTGTATAATATCCTATAACTATGTTTAGCTGTTTACCAAATATTGACAGTTGAAAGTCGGGTATTTTGACACTTTGACAGGCTCTAAAATCTAAACCGCACAAGATCAAAGAAAGCGGTTTGCACATTCCTTAAGTTTTCATAAAGTATCGAATGGCAGTATCTTCGAATTTAACCTGCGTATAAAATTAACCGGAACTTTTAAACCTCCGGTTAAATTCAAAGTTACTATCATACGATAGCTTATGAAAACCCAAAATAGGAATGTGCAAACCGTTTTCTTTGATCTCGTGCGGTTTAGATTTTAGAGCCTGTCAAAGTGTCAAAATGCCCGAATTTCAACTGTCAATATTTGGTAAACAGCTAAACATAGGTATAAGCATTGAGGTAATAAATACCTCAATGGTGTACACTAACCAATCTTTTGACCCTCCCCACCAGCCATCCCTCAGTCCTCACAATTTAAATAATTTCACTATTCCAATCTCAGATATTTATACCGAATTAAAAAACGTAGACCCACATAAGGGACCTGGACCGGATAAAGTCCATCCTCTATTCTTAAAAAATGCTGCGTCTAGACCTCTGCATACTATATTCAACAGCTCTCTTCAATCGGGCATCTTTCTGACTTCTGAAAGACCAGCTACGTAGTACCTATTCATAAATTGGGAGATTCAGCAAATGTGGCCAATTATCGCCCTATTTGTATTCCTAACGCTATTTCTAAAGTGTTCGAGAACATTGTCACAAAGTTTGTTACGTCTTTACTGGGTGCAGAAATAATACCCGAGCATATTGGCTTTAAGAAGAATTCTTCTACAGTAACTAATCTTCGTACCTACATGGACATACTGATAAACGCTTTGGAGAGAGGTGAAGAGGTTCACTCAATATACACCGACATCTCCAAAGCGTTTGACAGAGTCAATCATGCGGTGTTGATCAGGAAATTGGAAACACTGGGTATTTCTGGCTTCCTACTCCTCTGGATAGAGGGCTACCTTGCAGATAGGGTCCAGATCCTCAAATCCCAGTCTCATCAGGCGTGCCTCAGTGTTCACACCTAGGACCTTCACTTTTGAACATTTTCATCAACGACATTGCATCTTCCTTCCTTCTATTCGCCGATGATCTTAAATTGTTTTAAAATATAGCCACCCAAAACGACTGCCTCGCACTCCAGGCTAACTCATTGGTGCAATGACATGGAACTAAATGTGTTAAAATGTAAAGTAATCAAATTTCCATAAATCAAAAACCTTTAACAACTACATTTACTTACCATATCAGTGGCTCTCCCTTGGACCGTGTGGAGCAGATCAAGGATTTGGGGGTCTAATCATCGGCTAGATTTTGCTGATCATATCGGCTTTACAATCAATAAAGGGCTTCGAATGCTGGGGTTTGTGAAACGCAGTACAAGGAACTTTTACTCATCAAAACATTATATTTTTCCTACGTCCGTACTCATCTTGAGTATGGTGCATCAGTATGGAGTCCAAACTACACCAAATTCTGCAGATACTTGAACTACAAATTCTTCAATAATCAGGAATTTCATTATGTAAACCTCTGCGCTGCTCCAAATCTGTCATCCCTGTCCTGCAGACGAAAGCAAAGAGACCTAAAAACTATTCACAAAATCATAAACTCAACCATCAACTGTCCAACCAAACCAAAATTGGTTTACATGTCCCTTCTCGCAACACTTGCACAACTCAAACATTCCACCAGCAATTCCACAGAACCGTGACGTGCGTGAACCGGCAACATCGCCTGTTGTTGTCGATTTTCTAGCATAAACAAAGTCGAAATTTATCGTGATTTTCGGAAAAATAATTCGCGAAAAGTGGTTCGGCGTCTTGTTGAAAGTGCAAGGCATAAATGGAAACAAAGTTTCTTCCTAAAACACAAGAATTCTAAACTATTTCTCACAAATACCGCGTTACGGTTCCCTTGTAAACAATCGAAATAGAAACATTGTTGCCACTTCTATCGGCCGGGTTTTCCTGACGATTTAATTACTTACAAAACTGCAAATAAATCAGCAAATATGGCAAATGTTTGCTTTAAGTGTAAAGTGAACTGTGTTATGAAGGAATCAAAAACTCATATATTTGGATATCCTTGTGACTGCTGCAGAAATATCATTTGCAAAAATTGCTCCAATGCCAGTGCTACAGAAATAAGGGCCCTCATAATGAGAACAAGGACATTACTCTTCTTCTGTGAAGATTGTAAAGATTCCATTACGCCAGTACCAACTTTAAAACATGATATGGAGGATATTAAGAAGGATTTTGGAGAATTGAAAGATGCCATGAAAGCGGCAGTACCTAGTTATGCAGATGTGGCCAAAACTTTCGAACAAAAGACACAATCACTTACTCAAGAATTCAAGGAACTGGAAAACAAGTTAAAAGAGAAATCCAATCAGCAAACTACAGATTTTCAACCATCATTGGATCCCTCAAACAGGACATCAAAAACCTGGAAAATAAAGTCATAGCTAAACCAATTGGGAGCAATTCGAACCTTGAATCAACACTGTATGAACTGCAAGAACGAGAAATAAGGGCACAAAATGTGCTCCTCTTTGGTGTGTTGGAAGTTTCAGAATACTCTACCAGGGAGGATAGAATAGAGAAGGATAAAAATCAGGTTCATCAAATATTAAAGGAGGTATATTCAAATATAAATATAAATAATCTAAAGAGAATGAGAATAGGAAAATATGAAGAACACAACGTGAGACCCGTTAAAATAATATTTCCAAATAAGAAGAAGCATTGAATATATTAAAGCAAAGGAGCAAACTGTCAACATTGACAAACACAACTTATATTAAAGGGGATCAAACTAAAGCGCAAAGAAAGTATATGAAAGAGTTGATACAAGAACTGGAAACACGAACAAATCAAGGAGAACAGTATCTGAAAATAAAATATGTTCGTGGAACGCCTAGGATTGTTTCTATTAAACCAAATTCAAAAAACTAAACATTTCACCCACTACAGTTGAAGTAACCTATTGGTATTCAAACCTGTGTTCTATAAAAAATAAAATTGATGAATGGATAGCAAATATACAAATAAGTAACCCCACTTTTATCTGCATAACTGAAATTTGGCTCAATGAAAACATTCCTGACGGTTTAATCAATTTGCCTGGATATCGTATATTCCGTACAGATAGAAAAGCCAAAGAAGGATGAGGTATACTGATATACATCAAAGAAATAGAAAACAATATCCAAATTTACTCATCAACTGAAAATAAATATGATATTCCTGCTCCTGTGGAGTCTTTGTGGGGGAATGTTAAAGTAGGTGGTGCAAAAATACTTCTTGGTTGTATATATAGAACTGATTATGTCAAAGCAGAAATAAACTCAGGATTGGTCAAAATAATTAAAACTGCCTTATCTAATAAAAATAAAACCATTATTTTTGGTGACTTTAACTATCGAGAGATAAACTGGGATAGTCTTCAAACATCTAAACAGGACGCACAAGCAGAAGAGTTCCTAGATGGGTTTAAAGAAACAAATGCCTACCAAATGGTAAATTTTAACACAAGAATAAGAGGAACTCAGCAGTCTCTACTTGATCTCCTACTTGTAAGTGAAAAAAACTTAATATATGACTTAAAAAGTTCTTCTCCAAGTGGACACAGCGACCATGTAGTAATTACTGGTACATCTCAAATAAAGGCAAAAGGCAAGGAAACGTTTAAAAATAAAACACGAAACTTTTGGAAGGCAGATTATAATGCCATTAACAACTACATAAGCGAGCAAAACTTCGATAACACAAATACCAACCTCACAAAATATGAATTGTGTGAGAAAACCATCGACATCTTTATCCCACTCCAATCTATAAGGGAAAATCCGCAGAAATCATGGATAACTGCAACCATCTTCAAGGAGATAGACAGAAAACGCAGGCTTTGGGATATGTATAGACATAACACTACAGACGAGAACTATCAGGCATATAGACATAACACTACAGACGAGAACTATCAGGCATATAGACTCCAGAACAACAAACTAAAAAACACAATTTCTAATGCAAGAATATGTCACGAACAAAACATAGTTCAATCAAAATCAAACAAAAAATTCTATAAGTATGTAAGCAAAAGTCTAAATTCAAAAAAAATTACCCTAAAGGATAATAAAACTAACTCCATAGTAGAAAATAATTGGGACACTGCAGAAATGTTTGCAGACCAATTTCAGAACATGTACACCAAAGAAAACAATCAGATTCCTATTCTTCCCAACAGCTACAGGAACATAAGCTCACTGCATACTATAAACTTCACTCTGGAGAAGGTCAAAGAAGCAATATCAGACCTTAAAACCGACTCAAGTCCTGGACCTGATGAAATTCCATCCATATTTTTAAACAAGTGTGCAGAGAGTCTAAAATCACCTCTAAGTCTTGCAATGAATGAATCAATTACCCTTGGAACTATACCAATCAGTTGGAAGAAAGCCATTATTACACCGATCTATAAAAAGGGGGATAGATTTAAACCTGAAACTACAGGCCAGTAAGCTTAACAAGTTCAGTCAGTAAACTGATGGAAAAAATTATAGTGAAGGAACTGGCAGAGTTTTCAATTATAAATGAAATCTTGCCGGACAACCAGGATGGCTTCCAGAAAAAGAAATCAACAATAACTAATATGCTTCGATGTTTGAATGATTGGACTGCAAACTATGATAAATATATACCAACAGATGTAGTCTACCTAGACTACGAAAAAGCCTTTGGCAAGGTACCTTTTAAAAGGTTCCTGTACAAATTGGAGCACTTTGGAATAAGGGGTTGTCTGCACAAATGGATAGGCAACTTTATACGAGGCAGGACCTTTACGGTGAGAGTAAATGGAGAATGCTCTTCCTTTCGGGACGTGATTAGTGGAGTACCACAGGGATCTGTGCTGGGACCACTCTTATTCTTGTTGTATGTTAGTGACCTGGGTAAAGAAATTAAGACCAATATATCATTCTTTGCAGATGACACCAAGTTATATTGCGATGCATCGAGCCAATATTCTGACATGAAAGACGATCTAGCAACAATTGAAACATAGTCCAAAAATTGGCAGATGAAGATAAATGCTGACAAATGTGTAGTGTTATCCATAAGTCCAAAAGATCTAGGAAACCAATATATTCTGGATGGTTGTGAGTTGCAACATGTCCAGTCATATAAGGATCTAGGCATTATAATATCAAATGACCTGAAATAGGACAAACACATTGCTTCTATTGTGAAAAAGGCCAATTCTTTCGCGTATTTGGCTAGAGTAGCATTCAATAATACTAGTCCACAAATGATTCTTCAGCTGTATAAGACATACATAAGACCAAAGATTCAGTATGCACACACAGTTTGGAATCCATATTTTATCAAAGACATAAACTTGTTGGAAGGGGTACAAAGAAGATTTACTAAGATTACAAAGGAATTCCACAACACCGGATATGAAGCCAGGATGAAGCAATTAGGGTTAACATCATTGGAAGAGAGAAGAACGAGAGGAGACCTAATTGAAACATTCAAAATATTGAATAACCCCTACAACGGGAACATCCACAAAATTTTCTCCTTAAACCATCTTCAGAATCTTCGAGGTCACTCCAAAAAACTTAATAAACAAAGGGCAAACAAACTACCAAAAAAAATGTCTTAAGTAACAGGATAGTGTATAAGTGGAACTCCCTGACTGAAGAAATAGTGAGTGCACCGAACATCAACACTTTTAAAAACCGTCTTGACTCAAAAATGGAAGACATTGGTGGTGTGTTGGTACATTATGCATCATAGAAAAATGCAATTCGACAAACTTGAACTGAATTTTGACTATTGTTTTATTGTAAACAGACTCATCGGTTTTACCGCTTTTTGTTTTATTTATAAATAAATAAATAAACCAATTATGGATATCAATCTTTTATTCCTCGTACTCTCAGATTGTGCAATCAGCTGACTGAGCTTGATTTCTTTGGGCCATATGAACCATTTGCGAGAACTGTCACTGGGCCTTTCTATATAAGGGTACCAGTTTTAGAAAGTTCCGTGATATGTAGAATTTGTTTAGGCTTATTTTCACTTTTATCTTACTTTGATTTTACATAAATATTGTTTTTGTTATGTCAACCTAGTCTTTAATTTTGAACTTGCTCTATTTGTTAATTATCAAGATCTTTTATAATGGGCTTGGCCCGTCAATAAATAAATAAATAAATAATATTCTTCCAAACTATAAAACGACCGAGCCACTAATTGGCAACAATGACCGAAAGCGACGAACAGAAAAATGGGTGCGCGAAAATCTGCAAATATTGCAAGAAAACTGTTGAAAAAACGAATATTTCGTGTGTTCGTTGTAAAGCCCACTACCACACATCCTGTGCATTCAGGGTAGCTGGATTAATCACCCTGGGAGGTAGAAAAAACGAAGTAAAGTGTTGTGAAAACGAAACTGGTGGTAGCGGTCATTCTAAGGTCAACAACACCAACAATGAACAGGAAAATATTTCCATCATCAAACAGGTCTATGACGACCTAATCAAAAGTAAGGACATCCTAATTACTGAATTAAAAGAAAAATAGCAGCTATTACACAAAAGCATAGAGTTGCTTGAAGAAAAGATGAAAATTTTTCCCCAACCCTCCAAGAAATCAAGGAAGCACATCGGCAACACTGGATTGTCAGAAATCTCAAATGACAGAAGACAAAAATAGAAAATCGGAAGGTTGGTCACAACCGCCAAGGCCGGGCGGCCGATAGAAAAACCTTCAGGTAAAACTAGCAACATCGTCACAAATCAAAAACTGCAGACTGCAAGCACATCAGCTGCCATCATCAGAGTACAAATAATATCGAGTAGATTCACTCAGCAAAAATCGTTTCATGTTTTTGGATCAAACGCAAAAGCCGCAGCACGGTAAAAAATTAGTTTTTTCTCTACCTGCAGCAGCGAGCAGTCTGTGAGGGGAGATTCAAAAAGTATTAGCTGATGCAAAATTATTTCCTCGGTTACCTGATATTTCAAAGAGGGATTAAGGTAATTTTTAATACGTGATTCAAATGAATCAGTGGCGGCTGGTATATATGTGCTGAGGAGCTGCAGCACACAGCAAAATTACAGCAAAATTAAAATAATATTTTGGTACATAAATACTTGCCATTTTCTTTTGAAAATTATTATTTATCTGGACGGAAAGTAAAATATTGCCGCGCCGCTAATATCTTCGAGATAAACATACCCACTACACCGTCAATCCAGACCCAACTCCTTATGTATAATTCGGATCGGTGTGCGATATGAATTTTAGCACAACGAGCCTTTTGGTCGTCGCGTCTCCGCCGATCCCGCTCGCGTGTTTTCAACGGTGATTTCAATAGCCGGTGGTGCTGCTCAATCTCAAGCACACGGCTAGATTTGTTGCGGCGTTTGATTTGAAACGCAGTTATTTATGTTGAATTTAGTAGCCAAGCCGTTTGCGCTAGTTTACTTAATTTAAGCATTTGTCGCAAGTAGTTTTCCTGATATTTACATATATATTTTAAGATATTATATATAATAATATTAGTTTTAATTATGACTATAACACCTATATCCACTGCAGAAGGAGTAGGTTGTTTCTCAACTTTGAAGAGAATTAAACGTTTTCTGCGAAACACAAGAGATATTTAACGCTTTGACAATGTTATCGGTTGAAAAAGAGCTGATTCATTCTACGTTTTAATACAAAACTCGAAAAAATTGCAAATGAAAGAAATAGGCGTATGGATTTTGTATATAAAAAATTTATTTAAAATGTATCTAACCAGTTTAAAAATGAACA
>MU190192.1:6888-45283 GCA_016904865.1 Pissodes strobi | reverse complement strand
CAACACCCAGATAAGTTTATGTTTCCAAAAGGATATAAGAATCTACTATTTTCGATAAGTAACTTCTTAAAAAACCAAGACAAAACTTATAAAGATGCCTTTACCATGACCGAAGGAAATTGCACTGAATTAATAGATTCTAACCTTGATAGTAATATCAGTCAAAACACATATTTAGGCGAATATTCGAGTCAAGATTTAAGCTTGGAATCTAGAGATGGGGTTCAAGGTTTTAGTTTAACTTCAGAAAACTCTTTTATATCAAAAAAGATTAAATTGTGGGGAAAACCAGAGTAGGAATAGATACATGGGAGAGTAAAAAGTGGGAAAATTGTTTTAATATTTTATATTGTATATGAAACTACATTAACACCTTCAAAGGAGCTAGTTTGTAGAATAACTTGTTTTTGCGCAAAGGTTGTGTTAATCAAACAATTTTCTAGAATGTCAGCTCGAGCGTCAGCTTCAGACTCGTCCTTGAAACCACGATGGATTTATTCCAACTTTCATACACATTTAATCAAAAGCCATTTTACAGAAATTACAAATGCCGAAAGTGTTAAACCCGAGGATAAATATTTTCACAAAACAAATAATAAATGCCAAAAAGGGCTCAGATGAAAATAACAGATTTTGCGGAAAAAAAATGCAAAAAGGAAGATGACAAAGTATCATCCTCACCCCAGTCCTCACCAGCCGCTAAAATTGTACAATGCCTTCGACACCAACGTCAACGTAAATAATAATTTAAACACTCCAAGTATCGAGCCGTGTACTTTAATAATGGATCAAACTAATTCCAGCCTGATTTTCGAAGAAGAGAATATTTCGGTATATAGTTCACCTATAGAAGCGGTTAGCGGTAATAATTCTCAGATAGGCAATGAAACTAAATGCGATAAAACTTTTGAACAGAACAATACTTTTTTGGACAATAGACCTTTGGTAGAGACTAGTAATAACGACAATTGTGATATTAGACCCAACATAATAAGTAGTATAAAAATGAAAAATGCATTAAAATGGGATCTAAAACAAAATGGTCGTCGACTAAATATAGTAGAACCGAACGCCAAAGAAGAAAAAGAGAGAGCATTCAAATATCTGGACAGTCACTAATTACGGAATATTATCCTATTTTGCAGCAAATCTCAACAATGATCGAACAAAATCCGGACTTAAGCAGCAAATTTAATAAAACCGTTAATCTATGTGTTCAAAATGAAAAAGAGACTGCCATTTCTTTTTTAGAAGACTTAATTAAATTTTCAAACATAAACCGAGGTCCAAGTCAGAAAAATGTGTTTGAAGATAGTTTTAAAAAGTTTTCAGTTTATCTTTTTTATTGTGGCGGGAGATTGCTTCATGAAACTCTGCACGCCAATCTTGAAAATGTATTACCGTCTATAAGTACTCTATATAGATATATAGCTTCTAGTAAAACCAGTGTTGATGAGGGTTTTTTCAATTTATCGGGTCTTAGCACGTTTTTGGAAGAAAGAAATCAGGAAAAAATTGTTTGGTTATCAGAGGATTCCACCAGAATTACTGGCAAAATTGAATACGATGTCAACACAAACAAAGTAGTAGGTTTTGCTATGCCTTTGGTAAATGGTTTACCAAAAAGAGACGCATTTTTGGCCAAGACCGCGAAAGATATAGAAGGATTTTCAAAATTCCACGAGGGCTGATTACGCTCACGTAATAATGGCCCAACCGCTAGATAACAATTCGCCTTCATGTTGTTTATCGGTCTTTGGGACGGACAATAAATTTACGCATGAAGATGTTGTTCGAAGGTGGCAACAAACTATAGTCGAAGCCTCGTGCTATGGTATTAAAATTCTTGGGTTTTCAGCAAATGGCGATTCTCGCCTCTTAAAGGCTATGAAAACTCAAGCAGGCTTTGTTGACTCGTGGTGTCACCTTGATTTCGCTAAAACAGATCTATGCTTTATGCAAGATGCTGTCCATATTCTACCTAAATTAAGAACAAGGTTTCTAAAGCCAAACGTTGTTTTACATATGGGAAATTACCAAGCAAGCGTAGTTCATCTTGAAAATCTTATTAATTCAAAGTCAAAGGATAAACACCTGCTTACAAAAAAAGACATAAGCGGAGAAGACAAAATGAATTTTGCCAGTGCTAAAAAAATGTGCGACGAAAAAGTTTTAAATCTATTACCAGAAGTTGAAACTAGTAATGCTACTTCAACATATTTGAAAATAATGCATTTTCTAATTAATTCGCTTATAGAAGTAAAAAATTCTTTAAACGATAGAATATACAAAATATGGTATTGCATATTTTTCCTTCGTCTTTGGCGAAGATGGATAAAAGACCATCAGACATATACATTTCAAGAAAATTTTATAACACTAAATGCCTATACCTGCATAGAACTCAACTTACGAAACAGTTTCAAAACGAGGATGCTTTAAAGCATAGCATGTTTTGTCCTTGGCTATTAAATAGTCAACCTTGTGTAGCTCTTTTTAGGTATGCCCGATCAATGACTACAACACAAGCAACGGTTGTAAATTTTAGTATGAAGCAGTTTATATCACGAATCGATCGAATTCAATATATAAATACAATAACGCACGATCTTAAAGATTCATTCATTTTTCCCCGAGAAATAAAAAAACTCACAAAAAAAGTAGTTTTATTAGCCCGTCTGAAATAGACTCCATAGACATTGAGAAACTTATCAAAAAAAGTCAAGAAGATGCATTTGCAAGTGCCATAAATCTTGGAATGTTTCTGAATGTAAATACAACAAATGTTTTAGATATAAAGTTGGACATTTCGGAAGACATTATTGATATTGATCTCGATAATGATATTATCAACCAACAAATGCCATATCAAGATAGTGATACGAGTTATGAGACTACTGAACAACAAGCCCTAATAACAAGGATTTTAGAAAATGATGCACTCCTTAGGAATACTCTTGATAAAGATGTACACTTAAAAGATTATTCGGAAAAAGATGTAGAGGTTTCAGAAACTAGTCCATATTTAAAAATACACTATGATAATGTTTGCAAGGTTATCAAAAAATCTTCATTTTGCTGGTTATTTGAAGAAGGAAACGGAAGAGTCAGTAGCGACCGCCTTAAGAGGTTTATCGTAAACACTAGCAGTGACAAAAACAAGCCAAATAATCGTGCAAAAATCAAGGTAACAAAAACTGCAAAAACCTCGACAAAAAAAAAGAATGAAAAAATATTAATAGAAACTTCTGGATCTGAGAGTAGTTCAGATTCAGAAAATATTCAGTTTGACGACAGTCCAGCTATGGAAAACTTTTCTTCAGATGATGAGGAAAAAAATTCGGAAAAAATGGTAATCTCTAAAACTAGAAACAATATTATTTGCCCTGGAAAGTATTACTGTGTAATGTACGATGAACGTTGGTATATGGGGCTCGTTATAAAAGAAATAAAATAACCAAAGTTAGAATGAAATTCCTAAAAGAAGAATCTGAGACCTACATTTGGCCAGACAAGGACGACATCGCTAATGTCGAAAAAACGTTTATATTTTTTGGCCCGCTCAACTTTGTTGGATGAACGCCATTTTTCATCAAGCGATCTGAAAAAATAAAAATTAATAAGGAGTATTTGAAAGTCAAAAGCAACTAAATATTTATTTGACAAACTAGTTTTCTCGTTTTTGTTTGTTATTTTCAGTTTTTATCAATGTGTCCGAAATTTGTATGGAATGTATTAGGATCTATAATAGATAAAAATGGGAAGAGTTGTAGGCTATTTAATAGTCAGTTCAATACAGTTTTATTAATAATTATAATTTTCTTGTTTTTTAGATAGGATAGCGTAGAATCGCAGGTATATATAACAAAAATATTTAAGTAATTTTCAAGGCTAATTTTAACCATTTTAAAAAAATTAGCCTTAAAAAAGATTTAAATATTAGTCGAAACGTCGGCAATTTTTAAATAATTCAACTTCATAGAACACCGACTTCAACACGGACGCTGAAACATAAAATATTTTGAGATATTAAAGAAATGCGTTTTCGGATAAGTGCTGTAACTTTTTTAGTTTAAGAAATTTTTAAAGTTAGTGAAAACCGGGATGAAAACAGTATTGAGACGACTTTTTTGAGCGATACGTGTGAATATATAATTTTTTATTCTGACAGTAATTTCGGTTTCAAGATACGATCATAAATTTCTTTCATTTATTATGGCCGTCGTGTTGTTTTTTAGCAGAGAAATAGAAGTTTCTATAATACATAGAATATTATTTTTCTCATAGTTTTTTTAGATCCCAATACATCCCAATACACACTGTATTTTCTGATAACTAACTTAAACTATAATCATTGTGGAGAGTTTAATATGATATAAGTATTTAATATAGATAAGTACCTATACTTAAGAATCATGTGGTTTGTTTTTTTAGCTTATATAAACATTTTTAAATATTATTTGTTACGTTTAATGTGGATGCCAAATATTTAATATATTATGTTTACCTTAACATAGATCTATTGTTTTTATAATATAAATAAAATAAACTTACAGTCAAGTAGGTAGGTACCTACTTATTTTTTTTTGAGAATATTTCTTATTACGTAAAGCGCCATACAGTATACCGGGTGACAACGGCATCGTTTTACAAGGCGTCATTCAATTGACTTTAAAATCAGGAATTTGAAATTTGGGTTGAACGAGTAAATCATTATTGCGACTCAAATTTAGCATAAAAAATTAATATAAGATCCGGTTTCTCTGGAAATAAGTCCAAATCAAAAATATCAAAGCCACGTAGGTACATTTATTTTATAGTTCTATAGTTAAAGTCTAAAATACTCTGTCAAATGAATTATTACTAGATTTTCTTTAAAACATGACGATATTTTTTAAAAATTCAATACTAAATTGTATGTATCTTAATAAAATAATTTTTTTAGATTGTATGTTATTTTATGTGATATATTTTAATTTAATAAAAACCATATCTGTACACAAATAAACAGGATGAAATCAAGATTATTAGTTTGTTACTCGAAAAATCGCGTAAAATTTCATGAAACTATGTGGAATTATTCGGAAACATTTGGAATGGTATATGGAATTATCTGGAATTTCTGAATTTTTCACTAAATTTTCGAATTTTTTGGAATATTTTGGAATTATTTGGAATCATTTGGAATTATATGAACCGACGTGGAACTAAATGGAATTAAAATTGAAATATTTCCATTTGGTGTACACGATTTGGGCAGCGGTTTACCCCTCGAGCAAAAGCCATTAAAATTTAAATACCTATGATGCAAGCTCAAGCAGCGAACATAAAAAACTCTCCACAAGGCAGATTTGACGGGTCAGTCGACGGGTTTTCATCTGATGTTTAAGAATTTGACTCGAAATTTGACGAATCTAGTTCAGGCTGCAAAATTCACTTGGTAGTTCAGCACTTGATTTTTTCAATATTTATCAATATTATCCCAGATATAATTAATGAAGTTAACTGAAGATGAGGTCAATAGTTATTACTACAAATTTTTATCGCAACGATGTTCCCCAAATCTCCCGCATGACGAGTTGGATACCTGTTGGCTTCAAGAAATTGTATTGTTTTTTGGTTACTACTCTTCTAATGCCACATACAAAAAAACAAAAAAAATCAATAACTATTGGTTTACAAAGCCTTATATTACTACACTAATATTTCAAAGGCTTTGATCAAAATTAGGGTCATTGTTGATCATTTTAGGGGGAGACCCATGGAAGGATTTGTGCATCAAAGCACAAACAATATAGCTATATTGTTTGTGATCAAAGTCATTCCTTCGAAACGTCATAGATTCAGTGTAAATTTTCGTTATTCTGTGACTGCGATACAGGATACATATTGAATTTTCTAATATATACTCATATCAAAGATGGACAGATTACAGACTTCGTATTGGCAAAGCGGGAAGTATTGTCCTGACTTTACTTGAGCCCTAAGTAGAAAAAGGAGATATTATGTTGTCTGTACGTAATAATTGGTATACAAGCCTTAGCTTATTTGAAACGTTAAACAAAATGAAAACAAATTCTTGTAAAATCGTAAATTTGTCGCGACGTGAATAGGTTATACTCTAATCATAAACGCTAGATATAAAGTCCGTTGGAATAAATCGGGAAAATAGTCTTCAAATATTCAAACCAGCATGCGTTATAGATTACGACACCTACTGACATACATGGGAGCTGTTGATCAATCATGCATGCTCCTTTCTTCAGTCGTGTGCCTCTGCAAAAGCAAAATACGGTACAAAAAAGTTTATCTTTTGGATACGACGTGACGGACGGTTATAAACAGTTATCAAATGTACAAGACCGCTACTCCAAATTATGTATTTATTGAAAGATTCTATATACATCTAGTAAAAGAACTTATTGACAAATATTACATACCACTAAGGCCGGTTTCAGACAATACGATACGTGCTTTGAAATAACCATAGATGTTTATGAATTGTTTCACACGCTACGAATCACGCCGTATGCGGCTTAAAGCCGTGGACGGCTGCCGTTGTCAGCATGGCTCCCATTTGGATACGGCGCGGGCGCGGCAAGCCGTTCTGTTGGCGAGATGGCATCCCTCATCTTGCTATTCTGCTTTGTCAGTAGAGGACCTAGTCGATTGTTGAGTTCATCGAAACTTGAAATCGAGTAATTAAAAGTTAAAAAAACGTAAAAAGTAATTAATTTTTTTTTTGTTGTCCTCCCTTAAATCTTGATATAGAATTACAAAAGCACCTGCAGTTGGCCTCTGAAGATTTAAAGAATGCACCCACGTATTTCTGGCCCTTGAAGAATTTTTCCATTTTAGTTTCAGGTAATATAAATAAAACAGTTTTTCGCAATTTTTTTTTATGGCAGTGGCACACGCACTAAAGGGAGATTTTATGGCGCTCGACGAGCGGTGTGTGTGCGAAGATGTTGATTGACACGGTTCTTGAACAGTTTTAGGTTGTAATTAGTGGGAAACAGATGTCCTGGAAGTGAGTTCCACAGTGATGCAGTGCGCCAGACAAAGGAGTTCTTGTAAAGTGATGTTCTAGGTGTTTCTAGTTGTACGACGAACTGGTGCGCTCCTGCCGTCTGTCGTGACTGTCTGACAGGAGTTGCCAAGGGCGGGATGATGCGGGCCAAATCCTGGGAACATCTGCCGTGAAAGTATCTGTAAAACAGAGACATCTCGGCCACATGTCTGCGGTGTTCCAGACTATCCAGATTACGGGTCAACTCACAGCTGTCAACTCACGGCTCTCTTCTGAATGGAATCCAGCAGCTATAGGGTGTGCTTTGGTGCGGCACCCCAGATATGTGAGCAATATTCTAAGCACGGTCTTATTTGCGCTTTGTACAGCAAGAGCAACTGCTGCGGTGTATAGAGTTTTTTGTTGCGAAATAGCGCACCAAGCTTCTGGGCGGCTGATTTTGCGATGTTAGCAACATGGTCATGCCATGACATATTGCTGTTGACCGAGACACCCAGCAGTCCGATTGACGAGGATGAAGGAATGGTCGATCCTGCTATAATGTTGTCAGGGTCCGCTGTATTGGCCCTCTTGGTAAACGTTGCTGCTTGGGTCTTTGCTGCATTGAACTGGACCAAATTTCGGTCGCCCCAAGTTTGAACTTTCTCCAGGTCTTGATTAATAGCTGTAATCTGCTCCTGTCTGCGGTGATGAGTCTCAGTCGCTGGTAAGGGTTTTTCTGATCTAAAGTGGGAGACAAGGGTACTGTCATCTGCAAAACTGTAAACAGGATTATTCGTTTCGATTAGCAGGTCATTAATATAGATGAGGAACAGAGTTGGTGAAAGTATTGCGCCCTGAGGCACGCCCGCGTTGATGGTGAATGTGTCCGAGATGTGTCCATCGACTGCAACGTGTAGGGATCGGTTCTTAAGGAAATTGGCCAGCCAGCTGCAAAGAGAGGCTGGCAGTCCGAAGGACGGCAGTTTGTTGAGCAGTCCGTCATGCCAAACTCTGTTGAATGCCTTTGAAATATCCAACGCAATCGCTCGAGACTCTCCGTAGTTTTCAATTGCCCTACTCCATATATGAGTGACATAGGCCAATATATCTCCTGTCGATCTCTCTTTGCGAAAGCCGTATTGATTATCGCTGATTATTCTGTTGTTCTCGAGGTACTTGAGTAGTTGCTGGTTTACTACACGTTCCATGACTTTGGAGATTATTGGAAGCAAGGCAATTGGGCGATAGTTTGAGGGCGTGGTTTTCTTGCCTTTTTTTCGAACAGGTTGCACTCGAGCGACTTTCCAAGAGGATGGGTAAATCCCTTTTCCGTAAGAAAGAGAAAAAAGCCTGAAAAAAACGGGTGTTGGTTCGTTGGCGCAGTTCTTTAGCACGATGGCAGGTATTCCGTCCGGTCCTGATGCCTTTTGCGTATCTAGTTCTTTAAGAATTTTGCGAATATCACGGTGAGAAAACTTGAATTCTGCCATGGTAGTGTTGATGTTCGATATGGTGGGGAGAGTCTTGCCTTGGGGGACGTCTAAGGTAGAGTGCGATGAAAACATTTTAGCGAGCATGTTTGCTTTTTCCTTGGCTGTAGTTGCCGTGATGCCACGTTCGTCCGTCAAAGGTGGGAGAGAAGTTTTTGTAAAGTTGTTACTTACTGCCTTTGCTACCGACCAGAAATTCCTGGAACCACTGAGACATTGCAAAAGTTTATTCCTGATCCTATGATTGTGTTTGTCCTTAGTTTCGTCGATCACACGTTTGCATTCATTTCTCGCTTCGACAAAATAATTGCGATTTTCAGCCGTCTGATTTTGCTGCCAGTACTTGTAGGCTTGCTGTTTCCTACCTACAGCTCTTTCGCATCTTCTGTCGAACCAGGGCTTTCCTTTTGATGGTAACTTGATGGAATTTGGGATGTATGCTTCCATTCCTGAGGAGATTACTTGCGTGATCTCTTCGCAACAGACTGACGGGTCGTCAGTGCCAAAGCAGACGTCGAGCCAAGGAAAATCTAGGTAGAACTCCCTTAGATCGTACCAGTTTGCAGAATTGTAATGCCAGATTTTGCGATTTTGCAGCGGGCGGTCCTTCTGTATGAGTGGCAATTCACACACTGTTGTAATAAGTTTGTGGTCGGAAGTACCTAATGGCGGACCAACTGTAATGTTGTACTGGTCAGGATTGGTGGTTAGAAAAAGATCCAGGAGGGCGGCGAATTCGCCCCTCTCTGAGATTCGGGTTGGTTCGTCTACAAGTTGAGTAAGCCCGCAGCTGATGACGAATGTTTCAGCTTCTCTACCTTTGTTGTCGGTCTTGTTGTGATGTTTGAGCCAGTTTGTGTTGTGGGCATTGAAGTCTCCCAGAACGATTATTTCTGAACTGGGGTGATCGACCTGTATAGAGTCAAAAGTGGTAGCCAGTGTTGAGAAAAAGCTTTGGTAGGCTCTGTCGCTCAGAGGGCGATAGAGACAACATATAAACTTGGTTAATCCCTTGGCGGTGAACTTGAGCCACATGACGTCAAGGTTGTTCGGTTCCAGTGTTTCCTCGCGGTGACATGAAAGGTCGCTTCGTACAAAAAGGCATATTCCGAACTTATGTCTAAATCGGGTATGTAAGTCGTAACCAGGATAGGGGTAGTTCACTGTTGTTGTTGTAGAACATACTTGAGTTTCTGTAACGGCTAGTATGTGTGGTCTATTTGCTTGTAGATGTTGGTGTACCGAATTTATGTTTGTATTTAGGCCTCTTATGTTGCAGAAATCTATTCTAAATTGGTTCGGTATCTTTGCTATCTGTGAAATGCGGAATGAAGAGCTCCCAGGGCCACCCAGCGCCCGGAGATCCGAATGGCCGGGGAGTTTACTTCCGGAATATTTTGATCCTGGAAGCACCATTATGTCCATATATTCCTACTGTGGAAGCCGGCAACACCAGCGCGGAAGCGGAACGTGATTTGGGAAAACCACTTAGCGCCTCCCAGTTCTGGTGGGGTGGTCTTTCACCGGACGATGCGAGTAGGCGTATGCATCTACCACCTGGGGCCGCTTCCACTGAAAGCATCGGCCTCAGACTCATTGCTCTGGTGGTCCCTAGTCCGACAGGGGTAAAAATGGGGTTTGTTGGATCACTCCCCAGTGATCAGCTCCAGACTTTGTCCTCTAGTATTCTCCAGCCTGGAGGAGGACGATGGGATTTGATGGGCCACATCCCGTGGCAACTTGGAATGGCGGGGGCGTCACTCCCCGTAATCAAACTGCTCTCACCAGTTTGACGTGCCTGCCTGCTAATACAATGCAGCCCCTCTTGTCATAAACTGTCATTGATCAGCTCCAGACTTTGTACTTCGGTGTTCTCCAGCCTGGGGGAGGACGATGGGATTTGATGGGCCATATCCCATGGCAACTCGGAGTAGCTGGGGCGTCACTTCCCGTAATCAAACTGCTCTCAACAGTTTGACATTCCTGCCAGTGACTGTCCATCATAATAATATGATGACACCACAAGAGCTACTGAACAAAGGCACGGCCAAATGCCGCGTCGTGGCTTCGTAGGTGGTTTCAAAAGCACATGCGGCATTTTCTTTGGTATGCACGGTGCCGTGCCGTGGACGGCGCACGGCGAGAAGTCGAATCGTCTGAAAGCAGCCCGCGTAGCGGCGCCGCGCCGGCCGCGGCAGAAGGCTATGCTCTAACCGAGAAGCATTTTTCGTCATATTATGTTCCACCAAGAAAACCTAGCTTCGAAAAATACCACACAAGAAAGATATTTTATAGTATATGTAATAATATTCTTTTATTAGTTTGTTTTGATTGATCCTGTAGAAAAACATTGGTTTTGTTTGGAATTTATTATTTTTTTAAGTGAAACTTCCTTAGCGAGGGTAAAATCAGAAAAAAATGCGAGGTAAAATCAGAAAAAAATGCGAACCCCCCTCCGTTCGGCCAGGAGAGGTGGGAGAAGAAAAATTGAAATAATTAACTTCGGGAGAACGGGGAGAGCTACGGGGTCGAAATTTTTATGGTAGGTGCGCCTCATGGTACCCCCCTTTGACCATATGGGGAAAACGGGGCTCAAATTTAAGGGGGGATTTTGTAGAAAAAAAAGGTTTTTGCGGATATCTCTGCATTCTCTGCAACGGAGCCTCGGATCGAAAATCTGACAAGCGTGGGGAGGGGGATTTAACTCCCACCCTCTTACATCTCCGGATACCCAAACACTTTCGACAAAATGGGTAAAATTGATAAAAACGTTAAAAATCGTTCGGAAGGTTAATAAAAGTATTATAAATCGAAATAAGAGAAATAATAAAAAAAGTTAGAGAAACGCGGTTTTCGGCGAAAAAAAAGGCGAAGGAGTTCAGCTACGAGGTCGGGGATGGCAAAAATGGGAAGAAAAAAATATTTTATGAAAAAATAAAAAAACATGGGAAAAATGAGAGAAAATTGAAACAATCTTAAACAATACTCGGAAAGTTAATAAAAGTATTATAAAACGAAATAAGAAAAAATAATAATACTAAAAATAAACAAAACCAAAAGATTGTTCGGAAAATTAATAAAAGTATTATAAAACCAAATAAGAAAAAAAAAATAATTGTTCGGAAAGTTAATAAGAGTATTATAAAACAAAATAAAGAAAAAAAATAATAAAAAAAACTTAGAAAGTGTCGAAACCGGGGGCAAAAGTTGAGAAAAAAAAGCTTAAAAAAACTGAAACCCTTATACCTCTTTCAGAAATTTCACTTCAGTTGTGTGCTTATAAAGGAGAGGCACATATTTTTTTTTGTTACAGTATGAAATAAATGCTTTCCTTTGATTAAATGGTGTTTTATTGAATTAAGCTTATTTTATTTATCCTTATAACACATATCCCATTGGACTATACTGCTCCATACGAGTATACTTGCAAACGCTAGAAAAGACGCACAGTGTGAGGTTTGTTAAATGCGTTGCTTTCATTTAAATAAAATGTTTATATATTTTTGCTATATCACTTTGTGATAGAAATATTATAATTTTTTTTTATTGTTTACAAGAATTATGATTTTTTTATATGTTGTTCGATGCTCGTGGAGCTATGATGAGCTCCAACCAGAGTAGTATTAATATCCACTTACCGAATTCGATCAGATCTCCTTCATCAAAGTAAACACCCGGCAAGATCGGAATGCACGGCCCTGTAGCAAGTTGTAAAGTGTGCGCGCAATTTGCCCGCTGCTCCGGAGACGGAGAGAGGTTCTTTGGGCGCCGCCGAGTTTGTTACGGACCAAACTGGAGATCCTCGCGTTATTCTTGGAACTTGCTGCAAGACCTCGGTTCTTCAAGATAAACCTTGCCGGTAAGAATCACAAAGGTAGTGAACGCCTACGCCGATCTAGACGAACGGAAATGTTAAAACTATCACAGATTGCGAAGGCCACTTTATTCAAAATAAATAAATGGACCAATAAGGAAAGAAGAGAGGATAAAAGACAATAGCATACGAGTAAATGGCGAATGCTCCAAATTTCTGATATAAATTTAATTTATTTTTTCTTGGTCAGAATTAGCGATGGGCTTATTCGAATGAAAAATAACCTGTTATCCGGTTATTAAAATAACCTGTATTATTCGGTTTTCATTCCACAAGTATTCGAATGAAAAATAACCTGAACCTGATACGTCGTACGAATTCAAATGCGAACACGATCCGTCGAATGATCAACGAGCAAGGAGCGGTTTTAATTTAGTTATGAGTTATGAAGCAAGTTTCGATGTTTTAGCTCGAATAAAAGATGAGTTTTAAAATTTCAAATGTACCGGTAGGATGTGGAATTATGGAATGTGGAACCCGAACTTGGGGGTTGAAAATTAGCGAATATTCAGTTAAGATTACATAATTTACTTTTATTGCCTACCTAACATAAAAAAGTGCAAATACAGCAATTTGTTGACATCTTCAAAGAATCAAGATAAAAGGCGGTCGCTTTTGCTCCGGCCGGCCGATTTTTATTGTAATTAACAAGCAGCCCCACCCCCACCCCACATATTTCTTATTTCTTTCATACACTTCTTCGTAATGAATACAGCCTGCTTTCCAATACATAACACCAATTATCACCTAATGTTTGTTTAGTTTTAAGGTTATATATTGGAATTTAGAATGTAGGAGCATACATAAGTCGTAAAATAACTATAACAACATAATATGTACTATTAGTTATTAATATTATTATAGTACTATAAATACATCGCCAGAGAGAAATACTTTTTGCAAAGTAGATTTTTAGTAATTATGTTCATTACATGTAATCAAGACATCCAAGAATCATATTTTGGAATTTAAGTATTTTTGATTAAAAAACGTAAAATGCTGTTTATTATATTTTGTTCAATAATATTGCGTAATCAAATATTTACTCGTATTCTATTGTTATTTACTTAATTATTACAGCAGCTGCGAGTTACGAATAAGATACCGATGACGCTGAACCTCCTTCCTAACCGGCTGTGATCGCTAACCTGAACGTATTCGAATGATTATTCAAATAATCATTCGGTTATTAATATTATTTGAATACAAATAATTCGGTTATCAAAATAATTCGGTTATGCCCATCACTAGTCAGAATCAAAAAAATAATTACTAAACTATCAAATAAAAAAACTTAGCCATTAGTATAATAGTTATTTATGTACCAAGGGTATTAAGTAGATGTTTATGCCCTGAGGGTGACAATGTTACAAACCCGAGGGCCTCTGGCCAGAGGGTTTATAAGTCGCCCGAGGGCGTACACATCTATTAATTAATACCCGTGGTGCATACAAACTTTTATGTCATACTAGTTCGTTATTGCAATCACAATATGTAAATATTTAAAAAAATACGAATCAATTCAATTATTTGAGTCCATAAAGTGTACTTTATGCCCGCACGGGCCATAAAGTGGACTTTATGCCCGCACGGGCATAAAGTAATCCATTATGTAAATGGTATCTAACGTATAAAAACACAATAATGTACTGGTATGACATAAAATAAATATTATCCGTGGTCAACCAAACTTTCCAAAGATTAGAGTTAAAAAAAGGGGGGGCGCTATTTAAACGCTTAATTATTTAGGGTATTAAAAAGAAAACTTCGGTTCGGTTTACCGCGCGAAATCGTGATCACGAGGTCCGCTAGGATAAAATGGTGCGCTCTAAACTAATTGGTAATACGATGCTCAACTGCTGAACTGAACGTCTAGCCGGTCCAACGACGAGCTGGTCGCCCCAGGTAGACTAGCTCCGCTAGTCTAGAACTACAAAGGTAAGCCAATCAACAAGGTTCAGCCTGGCGTGTATGCTTCCAAATCCTCGTCGGGTGGAACAGCAGATTCCTACCCCAGGGGATGGCCCTCTGACGGAGGGCTACAACACGCGGCACATACGAAAGAACTGCCGAACACTAAAAATAGCAGTCTTCGCCAGAAAAAAACCGTTTCATAAATCCTTGCTTAAACAAGATTTTCCCGTATGGTCCAGCACTAAGCTTAGACAAAACGGGAATAACTACCCGTTAGTCGACAAAATCTGCCACAAAACTAACTTGGCGTAAACAAATTTTAAAATCGACTACTTCAAAACGGCTTCTCTCGAATAGGACCTATTTCCGCGAAACGAGTCGACCACTTTCGTCGTGACCGAAGAACTCGCGCACCAAACGTTCCTTGTCGCTCCAGTCAAAACGGGTTTCCTAAGACTCGCGCAAGGTATATCAAATATTAGCTTCAGCACTAGGAAAAATAGCAACTGATACCGGGGCGTACCGAAACTTACTTTGTTACGGTAATTTTAACAATTCCCTAACATCAGGTGGTTCCGAGTTCGCTGGTATTTATTTTTGGTTTGAAATAATAACTCTCATCTTCAACCTATTTTGAATTACTGTCTGAACCGACCTGGTAGTAACAGCAAAGTATATGTAAACTAGTAGCTCCACTCCCCCAAATATTTTCTGCCAGCCGCTGAAAATCCGCAGATTGTTGGCAGCATGTAGAGCGTTTTAGTTTAATCAGTCGTTCGTATGTAGGCAGAGTGTTCAGAACAGAGTCGGATTTGTGAAAATCATTAATTTTATTTCTATTTTAATATTTTATTCGGACTTCGGTGGAAATATATACGAAGCAATGAAAAATACAAAGGCAAATAGGAAAAATCTATAGTCGGATTAGTGAATAGATATGTTAATAAAATTAGGTGAAGGAGGCGACAAGACCGGAAAAAACGTCTAGGTGTCAGATTTTTTTTTATAAGTACATATTATATAACGGTAATGGAATGCTTTGTAAATATTAAATATATTTTGGCCCTGTGAAACTGACCCAAAGTTTAATCCACGACTAACCCAAACTAACCAAATCTACTAAAATGGATTATAACGTATCAGAACCGCTTCAAATGACTAAAATAAGTTGAGATTAAGTGAAACTAACCGAAAGTTAAATCGACGACTAACCCAAACTAACCAAATCTATCAAAATTGATTATAACGTATCGGAACCGGTTCAAATAACTAAAATAAGTTGAGACTAAGTGAAACTAACCCAAGTTGATTCGACGACTAACCCAAACTAACTAAATTTATTAAAATTGATTATAAGGTATCGGAATTGGTTCAAATAACTAAAATAAGTTGAGACTAAATGAAACTAGACGAAAGTTGTTTGGATGACTAACCCAAATTAACCAAATCCATTAAAAGTGATTATAACGTATCAGAACCGATTCAAATGATTAAAATAAGTTGAGACAAAGTGAAACTAATCAAAAGTTGAATCGACGATTAACCCAAACTAACCAAATCTTTTGAAATTGATTATAACGTATCGGAACCGCTTTAAATGACTAAAATAAGTTGATAATAAGTGAAAGTAAGCGAGGGTTGAATCGACGACTAACCCAAGCTAACCACATCTATTAAAATTGATAATGACGTCGGTATTGTAACCGTTTCAAATGGCTAAAATAAGTTGAGAATAAGTGAAACTAACCGAAAGTTAATTGAACACTAACCCAAACTAACCAAATCTATTAAAATTGATTATAACGTATCGTAACTGCTTCAAATGTCTAAAATAAGTTGAGAATAAGTGAAGCTAACCGAAAGTTGATTGGACTACTAACCCAAACTAACCAAATCTATTAAAATTGAATATAACGTAACGGAATCGGTTCAAAGGATTAAAATAAGTTGAGACTATGTGAAACTAACCGAAAGTTCAATCGACGACTAACCCAAACTAACCAAATGTAATAAAATAATTATAACGTATCGGAACCGCTTTATATGACTAGCATAAGTTGAGAACAACTGACACCAACCGACAGTTGAATCGACGACTAACTCAAACTATCCAAATCTATTAAAATTGATTATAATGTATCGAAATCGATTCAGATGACTAAAATAAGTTGAAACTAAGTGAAACTAACCGAACGTTGATTGGACGACTAACCCAAACTAACCAAGTCTATTAAAATTGATTATAACGTCTCGGAACCGGTTCTAATGATTAAAATAAGTTGAGACTAAGTGAAACAAATCAAAAGTTGAATAGACGACTAACTTAAACTGGTCAAATTTATTAAAATTGATTATAACGTATCGGAACTGGTTCAAATGAATAAAATAAGTTAAGACTAAGTGAAACTAACGAGAGTTGAATCGACGGCTAATGCAATGTAATCAAATCTATTAAAATTGATTATAACGTATCGGAACAGGTTCAAATGACTAAAATAAATTGAAACTAAGTGAAGCTAGTCGAAAGTTGATTGTAGTCGTCCCCAAACTAACCAAATTTATTGAAATTGATTATAACGTATCGGAATCGGTTCAAATGACTAAAATAAATTAAAACTATGTGAAGCTAATCGAAAGTTGATTTGACGACTAGCCCAAACTAACCAAATCTATTAGGATTTATTATAACGTATCGGAACCGCTTTAAATAACCGAAAGATGAATCAACAACTAACGCAAGCTAACCAAACCTATTAAAATTGATTATAATATGCGAACCGGTTCAAATGACTAAAATAAGTTGAAACTACGTGAAGTTTAACGCAAGTTGATTGGATGACTAATCCAAAGTAACCAAATCTATTAAAATTGTTTATAACGTATCGGAACCGGTTCAAATATCTAAAATAAGTTAAGGCTACGAGAAACTAACCGAAAGTAGATTTGGTGACTAACTCAACTAATAACATCTATTAAAATTGATTATAACGTCTTAGAACCGGTTCAAATGATTGAAATATGTTGAGACTAAGTGAAACTAACCGAAAGTTGAATCGACGATTCACTCGAACTAACCAACCTAATCCGGTTAGTCGTTCAATCAACTTTTGGTTAGTTTCACTTAGTTTCAATCTATTTTAGTCAGTAGAACCAGTTCAGATACTTTATAATCAATTTTAATAGATTTGATTATTTTGGTCTAGTAGTCGATTCAACTTTCGGATAGTTTCACTTTTTCTCAACTTATTTCAATCATTTAAAGCGGTTCCAATATGTTATAATCAATATTAATAGATTTGGTTAGTTTGTGTTAGTCGTCGATCCAACTTTCGGTTAGTTTCACTTATTCTTAAGTTATTTTAGTCATTTAATGCGGTTCCGACACATTATAATCAATTTTAATAGATTTGGTTAGTTTAGGTTAGTCCTCGATTCAACTTTCTGTTTGTTTCACTTAGTCTTAACTATTTCAATCAGTTGAACCGATTCCGATGCGTTATAATCAATTTTAATAGATTTGGTGGTTAGTTTGGGTTAGTTGTCGATTGAACTTTCGTTTAGTTTCACTTATTCCCAACTTATTTTAGTCATTTAATGCGGTTCCGATGCGTTATAAATAATTTTAATAGATTTTTTTAGTTTAAGTTAGTTTTCCAATAAACTTTCGGTTAGTTTCATTTAGTCTCAACTTATTTTAATTATTTGAATCTGTTCCGATACGTTACAATCAATTTTAATAGATTTGGTTAGTTTGGGTTAGTCCTCCAATCAACTTTCGGTTAGTTTCAGTTAGTATCAACTTATTTTAGTAATTTGAACCCGTTACGATACGTTATAATCAATTTTAATAGATTTTGTTAGTTTTGGTTAACCGTCGAATCAAGTTTTGGTTGGTTTCACTTAGTCTCAGCTTATTCTAGTCATTTGAACCGGTGCCGGTGCCGATACGGTACAATCAATTTTGATAGATTTGGTTAGTTTTGGTTAGTCGTCCAATCAACGATACAAAAATGCCGTAACGCGAGACGAAAACATAAACCATGTCATAACGTGGCCTTGAAAAATCACTTTCATGAAACCAAAGAAGTGTAGTAAAAATGAGATTCCGAAGTATTATATTATTGTATATTGTTAAATAAATTTTAGGTAATTCCACTATTATTGATATCTTTGAAACGGTCGAAGCTGTAGAGTTGTTTAAATTAGAAAGTTGCTATTATTGATGCCTTTTCAAGATCGATTTGCAGTGTTGTTAAAATCTTGTTAGATTCTGAAATAGCAACAGTGGTATCACCTAAAAATGACAAACGTATAGCAATTTTTTTTTCAATTTCCTTCTATTAAAATATTTTTACAACGTTGCTCAGTTTCACTTGATTTTTCACCCGGCCAGCATTCAGTAGGTCTTTCGGTACGAGTCTATACAATCTCCTGAATACATCTCTGACTAGAGAAAGCCACGCGAATCAATCGGACACTTACGCAGCGCATCGGTCATCTCCAGTTGTCACTTGATATAAAAGAATGTGGCTGAATTACATCAAAGGATTTACCGCTGAGTGAACTTACTAGTTTACATATACTTTGGTAACAGTGTGGAAAATTCCGCATTAAATGGTACGAACATATTAATAAATAATGAATTTTTATGTTGCCCATCAAGTTCATTTAATACTGATTTCTGTTTTTTAAATATACCAGTCGATAATTATCTCGTTAATATAAAATGAAAATTAATATTATGGGTTGAATCTACGTAAATACAGCAGTAGAATATATTATTTAAAATTGATAAATAATTGCCAATATGCAGATCATATTTTATGCTTAAAATCGATCGCTTCGTACGGTGGAAAAAGGTGAAATATTTGTGGCGACTGCGTGTCAGTGCAATTTTTTTGGAAATGTGATTCTGATGGAAGGTAAGACTGGACTTTAAAATCTATCTTGTACTGGCGACCAGTGTGAGAAGTTGTGAGAATGTAGTGCTTGACATTTTCTTTATTTTTTGCGTTATTTGATTTTTATTTCAAGTTTTCTATATCGAAAAGTTTGTAGACAGAATAAGGCTGCTAAGCTTATGAATCTCTGGTATTTGCCTACTATCGTTTCACATACCACGTTGTCTTTTGCCGTGTGTATGTTTTTGCCTGTAGGGCATGTGGGGTAGTGGTCTTTTGGGGCTCAAGGCTCTTGGATAAGAGGAAAAAAAGGGATTTAATCCTACAAAAGCAGGGGTTATTAAATTTCGGATTTAGTTCAGCCACCCAACTAAAGAATCGATCAAATTGGCCTATAGGGCTCATATTTAGGTTCTAGTTAGAGGTAGCAATTTTTAGAAATTAATAACTAAAACTGTCTATAGTGTAGGATGCTCAGTCTAACTTTCTCTAGTACCGTTATCGGTTGTTATCGATTAGATGTGAGATTAGATTCAAGCTTAGTTAGTCATTGTGCAACCTATGTAAGTATTCTATCGTCACGTCAGATATTTAAAGAGCACCTTCTCAAGCCTTCTATTAAAATATTAAAATACACCAAAAATATTCAACTGATAATTATTAGCAAAGAGGGATATTTAATTTAAGAAAATCTATGATGTTGCACCAAAGCAACTACAACACTCGAGCCCCACGTTGGTTACGTCAATTTATTTTTCTTTTATTTTCTGGTAACAACTTATAAATAAAGACCCAAAAACGGAATGTCACAACTTATTTATCAATCTGCTTGTTTTCTTAGTACTACTTATCAGATATAAAATCCAATTACAAATCGCTACAAGAGACTTAACTAGATTTAAATAGTATTCAAGTAATTCTCACTTCCTACGCAAGTAAAACTTAGATGTAATAACAGCCTTAAAGACTCTTAAGCTATTATTAAAGTTGTCGCAATCTGGTCTGATATCATTATAAAGGATACAAATTCTATTTATAGGAACTTTAACATGTAAGTAATAGTATGTACATTAGATAGTAGGGCAGCATTGAAGTAAAAGGTAAGAACTGTTTTTTTATATTAAGTGAATTGTAAGCATTGTAAGCATTACTTATTAACACACATGCAATATAAGTACAAAGTACTTTTTAAATTAGTACGTATTGAATATTTTATTGCTCATTTATAAATAAATTTGCACAAATGATGTACTATCAACGAGCATTTGTACGTTTTTAAAAGATTATTGTAAATTACTTTTACAGGAATCAAGATTCATTTCCAAAAATTTAATGACTTCCAAAATTTACCAAATACATGTTTGCCATATCTCTTTAGTAGCAAAATAATCAAAAAATTTTATTGTTTTTTTGTTGTTGATATATACACTGCATTTTCGATAGTGGTCCGCCGAGACGAGACGAGACCAGTATCGTCTTATCTCGCGTCGAAATCGAGACAGTTTCTAATATTGCGCAAGGCGTAATACTAGCTATATCAAGTCTCGTCTATTCGCGGCTTATCTTGTCTGGAGGTGACGCAGATGACAGTGATTAGAAAACACCTAAATTGATCAAATGCGGAATCGAGTATGTTTGAACTCATGGTACATACACTTCATGTTCATTAAAGGAAAAAAAAATAACCAAACATTTTAGAGTTCCTTGAATGAATGTTTAGATATTATTTTATCTTATTATCTGTACCATTTATAGCAATTAGCAATCAATAAAAAATAGGAAATTAATATTTATTAGACATCCTGAACTACTGTAAATTGATTGTAACATTGACAACATGTTGACAAAATACTTCATTTTTCCAAATATAAAAATGTACCTATTTACATAGCAGAAGCTAGAACTGCATATCGAGAGAGAGAGTGAGTGTCAGAGTTACTACGTCATAATATGTGCGATTTTTCCAAATTTTGTTTCGATACACGATAACTGAAGACAAAATATTGATAAAATTTCCTGGAGACATTCTTTTTGACGGTCTTCGGAACCCTATTGAAATTGGCGAGAATCGGAAAATGGCGAATATTTTTTTGGGCATGAATATTTTTGAAAAAGAAGTCACTGTGGATCCTTTTAGTGCTGAAAAACCCGGGAGGATCGAAATAACAGAAATGTTAGTTCGATGGGGTGTAAAAATTCTCTAAATGCTTCTCTGTTTTAAAAATGGCAGGAAAATTAACTTTTCAAGGAAAATGTAATAACATCGATTTATAATTCAAAAATAAAAATTTATATATTTTTTCGAGAAAAATTTTTGTTTTTCTAGAAAAGCTGATTACTTGACAATAATCTACGCCAAAAACCGTGCAAGAGGCCACTTTAATGATGTGTTTTATACATGGTGAGCTAGTTGAATTGAAACTTTTGGGCATTTTAAGTTTCGGCACTAACAACAGATAGAAAGTATTTAAAGTCATATTTACCCTGTACATCTTGTCAATCTCTGTAATATATTAATTTGAATAATCATCTACATAACTAACAAATTTACAATAAATAAGTATTATGGTTATATTCAGTTTTGACGCACGTATTTCCATCGACGGCGTAGCTCAGATGATGGCATTAAGCTAATAAAATAGCGTGTAAAATACCTCAAAATATTTAAAAGCTATTTGCCAATTTATGGAAATATCAGTAGTTTTGTTATGAATTGTATTTATATTTTCTCACCACTGATATCTGATTTGGAATATTAGGATTGATTCAGTAGATTTCAAACTGTGGCACACCTCAATTTAGGTTAGTATTGAAACACCCTTTTACAGTGACCTATGGTCTATCGTAGTCCTCAGTTTAATTTGGCAAGAGTTTAGCTGGCTTTTAGCTAAAGAACAGGTAGGTAGTTATGCAATTGTTTCCGTTTTCTTCAAATCTAGGTTTGGTTATATTACAGTTGAGGAGAGTAGGTTCGTCCTCCCCCAGGCTGGAGAACACCGAAGTACAAAGTCTGGAGCCGATCAATGACAGTTTGTGACAAGAGGGGCTGCATTGTATTGGCTGGCAGGAATGTCAAACTGGTGAGAGCAGTTTGATTACGGGGAGGGACGCCCCGCCATTCCGAGTTGCCACGGGATGTGGCCCATCAAATCCCATCGTCCTCCTCCAGGCTGGAGAACACCAGAGTACAAAGTCTGGAGCTGATCACTGGGGAGTGATCCAACAAATCCCATTTTACCCCTGTCAGACTAGGGACCACCAGAGGAATGAGTCTGAGGCCGATGCTTCCAGTGGAAGCGGCCCTAGGTGGTAGATGCATACGACTACTCGCATCGTCCGGTGAAAGACCACCCCACCAGAACTGGGAGGCGCTAAGTGGTTTCCCAAACAACGTTCCGCTTCCGCGCGGGTGTTCCCGGGTTCCACAGTAGGAATATATGGACATGATGGTGCTTCCAGGATCAAAATATTCCGGAAGTAAACTCCCCGGCCATTCGGATTTCCGGGCGCTGGGTGGCCCTGGGAGCCCTTCATTCGGCATTTCACAGATAACAAATATACCGAACCAATTTAGAATAGATTTCTGCAACATAAGAGGCCTAAATACAAACATAAATTCGGTACACCAACATCTACAAGCAAATAGACCACACATACTAGCCTTTACAGAAACACAAGTATATTCTACAACAACAACAGTGAACTACCCCTATCCTGGTTACGACTTACATACCCGATTTAGACATAAGTTCGAAATATGCCTTTTTGTACGAAGCGACCTTTCATGTCACCGCGAGGAAACACTCGAACCGAACAACCTTGACGTCATGTGGCTCAAGTTCACCGCCAAGGGATTAATCAAGTTTATATGTTGTCTCTATCGCCCTCCGAGCGATAGAGCCTACCAAAGCTTTTTCTCAACACTAGCTACCACTTTTGACTCAATACAGGTCGATCACCCCAGGTTTAGAAATAATCGTTCTGGGAGACTTCAATGCCCACAACACAAACTGGCTCAAACATCACAACAAGACCGACAACGAAGGTAGAGAAGCTGAAGCATTTGCCATCAGCTGCGGGTTTACTCAACTTGTAGACGAACCAACTCGAATCTCAGAGAGGGGCGAATTCGCCGCCCTCCTGGATCTGTTTCTAACCACCAATCCTGACCAATACACAATTACAGTTGGTCCGCCATTAGGTACTTCCGACCACAAACTTATTACAACGGTGTGTGAATTGCCACTCATACAGAAGGACCCACCATTGCCTCGCAAATTCTGGCATTACAATTCTGAAAACTGGGACGATCTACCTAGATTTTCCTTGGCTCGACGTCTGCTTTGGCACTGACGACCCGTCAGTCTGCTGCGAAGAGGTCACGCAAATAATCTCCTCAGGAATGGAAGCATACATCCCAAATTCCATCAAGTTATCATCAAAAGGAAAGCCCTGGTTCGATAGAAGATGCGAAAGAGCTGTAGGTAGCAAGCCTACAAGTACTGGCAGTAAAATCAGACCGCTGAAAATCGCAATTATTTTGTCGAAGCGAGAAACGAATGCAAACGTGTGATCGACGAAACTAAGGACAAACACAATCAAAGGATCAGGAATAAACTTTTGCAATGTCCCAGTGGTTCGAGGAATTTCTGGTCGGTAACAAAGGCAGTAAGTAACAACTTTACAAAAACGTCTCTCCCACCTTTGACGGACGAACGTGGCATCACGGCGACTACAGCCAAGGAAAAAGCAAACATGCTCGCAAAAATGTTTTCATCGCAAACTACCTTAGACGTCCCCCAAGGCAAGACTCTCCCCACCATATCGAACATCAACACTACCATGGTAGAAGTCAAGTTTCGTCACCGTGATATTCGCAAAATCCTTAAAGAACTAGATACGCAAAAGGCATCAGGACCGGACGGAATACCTGCAATCGTGTAACTGCGCCAACGAACTAACACCCGTTTTTTTAGGTTTTTTTCTCTTTCTTACGGAAAAGGAATTTATCCATCCTCTTGGAAAGTCGCTCGAGTGCAAGCTGTTCCAAAAAAAGGCAAGAAAACCACGCCCTCAAACTATCGCCCAATTGCCTTGCTTCCAATAATCTCAAAGTCAAAGTCAAGTATGCTTTATTGCCACAGAAAAATTCAAATAAACTTTATGAACAAAGCGGATTAAGATAAATAAGCTAAGCTAAACATAGTAGGGTAAATACAAAACAAAACAAAACTTAATATATACAATAATATATACGATAAAAATAGAATAACAAGCAATTGTCAAGTTGAAATTGGTCACGATTTAACAAAAAAACCATATTACAGAACATCATAAGAAGTTGAACCAGATCCACAGGCAGTACACAAAATATAGGGTAAAGAAACTCAGTGTTATCAAAATATGAAACATACATTAATGCGAAGCGTGCTGTTGGGAAAAATAAGGAAGGTCATGTCGGTGAACTTGACTCGGTCAATGTGCATAGGCTGCAGAGTTGAAATAACCAGTGAAAGTAAACAAAACATAACTAAAATTGATAGCCTGGTATTTAATTTTGTGTAATTCCTGTACATCCGAAAAGTCACTCATTCGTCAAAAAGATAATCCTATACCTACTATAAAATGATCTTCACCACCGCACATGATGCCCAAGTAGAAAAATTTAACGATTAACGATTAGTTGAGGTTAATGGAGAAAAAAAATCTAATCCACGCAAAACTCATTTATAGAATAATATGGTCTTTCTAGTAGGTAAGCTTTCGTTTTTTCACGAAACTTAGCAAATGTAGGGATGGATTTAAGATGTAGCGGGAGTGTATTGTATAACTTCTTGGAATTATAAAGAATAGATTTTTTTTGTTAATTCAGAGGAGGGAAAAGGAAGGTAGATGTCCTGACTCGAATTTCTTGTTGGGTACTCATGTTGTGGCCTTTCGGAAAATATGGTTCGATATTTGCGTATTAAACAAGTTGTTTCTAAAATAAACAAAGCAGGAAGCGTAAGAATTTTATATTTTTTAAAGTAGTATTCGCAATGAGCTCTGCCATTAAGACCAAATAAATAACGAATTGCTCTCTTTTGAAGTTTGAAAATGGTACGAAATTGCTCGGTGTTACAGCAGCCCAAAAAGGGAAGGCCGCACAGTAGAACGAAGCAATGTAAATAGGTGGACATTGGCGATTTTTGAAAATTATGATTTTCTCCGACCTATTTTATATTTTTATATTGTTAACATATTGCTGTTTTTAGAAAATACCTTAATATGGTTGTGGCTACCTACATCGTGGAAAAAAGTATGTGATTTCAATGGTAAAGGTATATTGGTTAAATATGACAAAATATTTACTATTTTTCGGTTCCCCAAAAAAAAGGTGTTTTACAAAACTCACAATTTACACTTTGCGGCATATTGAAACTAATATATCTGTGAATCCTTTAGTGTATAAATATTGTTTTTATACTATCTCTTTTATCTGTGGTACGAGATTTCTCTTATCAGTGATTTCGTTTCTGAATTATTAAGTTTTTTTGGGTTTTAAAAAAATGGCTTCAATTGGCTAAGCTAAAATTAGGCGTTTTGGTATGATCAAACCTTACCTAAATAATGCCCACAAAGATTGGCTGCGACCCCTTGCGACCCCGCGAAATAATCGCATATTACGCATTAGGTGCATAAGACAGCTGAAGTCAAAGATTGTGTGGAGTAAGGAACGTTTCTAATTTACAGATACAAAAAAAAATAGTACAAATAAAAGTTACGAGATACGGGGTGGTGTATATTTTAAAGGTATTTTCAGTTATACAGGGTGTCCCAATATGATGGTACCGATATCAACTTTGACATTTTCAATCGGACAACATGTAGATTTACGCATTTTTCGATTCTACGCAAAATTTTAAATAAAAAATCTTCTTCATTTGTTTTTCAGATATCGACCTTTGAAAATTGACAATTTTCGGATTTTCAAGCGAAATATCTCGAAAACTTTAAACTAGCGCAAAACGGCTTTAAGGCTCCCATCTTCATTTTCAACTTTCAATCATTTGACATCAATTTCATTCGGTTTTAATGGAAGTGTTGACCTTGACTCCCCCAATGTATTTCTTAAAAAAGTTTTATTTTTTTTTAGGGTTGAAAAACACCTTTCACTTTCTACTGTTCTCATTGGTGTTTTCTCACGCATGGAGCCGACATAATAAGAAATTTTATTTTCCCTATAGGCAATCTTTCAGAAGAAGCAGCAAAGGCGAGAAATAAACATTTTCGCCATTATAGAGAGTTCCATGCAAGAAAAAGTAGTAGGGTATTTACAAACGAAGATATTTTACATAATCTAATTCTCTCATCAGATCCATTCATATCTACTTACCATAAGATTAAAATCTGAGAATAAAAAACCAACTATCATGACAGAAGAGGCTCTTTCCTTAATTAATTTTAAGTAATTTTTAAGTAAATTTTCGTATTTTTCATAAGAGGTCCTTATGAAATTGAGTCTTATAAGAAATCTTTGATTTTAAATAAACATACCGAGTTGCATATTACTGAATAGGAAATAAACGATCGTTTCAACAATGTTAGAATCTAATACTGCGGCCATAAGGAAAAACACAGTTGATGATGGTTGAGAGGAACCGAAACGAACACAAAAGCATTTCTCGTTTTTTATAAGCTTTTGATATAAAGCCTGAAAAAATTAAAAACTAAAATGTTAAATATCTTTTCTTTTGCGGATGTATTCGGAAGGCCTAAGAATATTTTTAGTGTTTTATTTAAGTAAGCTTTAAATTGGGCAAATTTGCCACATTTAAACTACATATTTGCTATACCTTATGATTTTTAAATCGTTACGGTAAACCTCTAATCTTTATGAATCTTAATCACCCTGTACTCTGTATTACGTCAATTTTTTAATCAAAATTGGAAAAAAGCATCTTATACTGTTATCAAACACAAATAACTAATTCAAAATAATAAGACCAAAAAATTATTGCGAATGTCCGCGAATGTCCGGGGTTTCCTATACTTCGATCTACTGTGGGCCGTAGCGAAGATGAGATTCAAGAGCCTGGCAGTAGACAGATTTAGTTCTTTCGAAACCGATCGAATTGCGAAGCAGGCAGAAGAAAGTTTTCTTGTCAAGGAATCAATATGTGCGAATCACTTAAGGTTGGCACTAATATTCAAACCTAGGAATTTAGCCGATTCATTGCTGTTGTGAAGTAGCAAGGGTTGTTGCAAGGTTGTTTTATAAGATAAGGCTACCGTTTTATCAACGTTGAAACACAGCCAATTTGAGTCAGACAGAAGTTTTGATTGTGACGAGATCGCCGGAGATATTAGAGTGTAGGGAGAAAGTATTAGAATCACTCCAAGTTATGCTTGTGTCGTCAGCAAAGAGAGAAATTTTACCATTCATTTTTAGATATGTAATGTCATTAATATATATTAGAAAAAGGATAGGCTCAAGAACAGAGCCCTGTGGAACTCCACTGGTAATTAATCTGCAATCAGAATCAGAACCGTTCGCTCTAACAAACTGCTGGCTATTTTCAAGATAAGATTGAAACCAGTTCGAAGGAATACCACGGATTCCATAAAAGTTTAGTTTTCTTAACAAGATGTCATGACACACACAGTCAAATGGTTTAGCGTAATCACAGAAGACTGCAGCAGTGGGGAGATTGTTGTTAAGGGATGAGTAAACATCGTGAAGCAACGAGAACATGGCGTCATTAGTACACTTGTTTGGTAAAAATCCGAACTGTTCCGGGGACAGTATGCCATGTCTAAGGAGAAATGGCATGAGCGATTTTTTAATAACTTTTCAATGATTTTAGAGAGTACGGGCAACAGAGCAATTGGACGATAATTGCATAAGACATCCTTTTCCCCTCCCTTATGAAGAGGAATAATTATCGCAGTTTCGAGACATTCGGGAAAAACACCTTTCGTGAAGGACGCATTAATTAAGGAAGCTAGGACATCCAGAATTGGAAGTGGAAGGTTCAAGAAAATTTTAGTTGACAGATTATCAGTGCTACACGCTGATTTACTCTTTATGCTGCTCATTACCTGAAGAAGTTCAAGGCTGGTCACGGGGCTTAGGAAAAAACTATCAGCGACTTTTTTAGAAAGAGGAAGAAAAGAAAGAGGGTCGAGAGAAGGGGAAATACCAGAGGTAACATTTTTGCTCACGTTGACAAAATATTCGTTTAAATCATTTGGTTTTGGCATGCTCTGATTTGCGGAATTTGTTTTGCCTCTAAGATCGTTAATAACGGACCAGGTCTCCTTGGATACGTTTTTAGCAGTTGATAAACGATTTTGATAATATAGTTTCTTTGCTGCCTTGATAAGTTTTAGGTAGATCTTCCTATAATTCGAAATGAATTCAAGAACTTGAATGGAGTTAGTGAATTTTTTTATGTATGAGAGGGAACGCATATTTTTTGCAGATATACGTAGTCCTTTCGTGGTCCATGGTTTGTGACGTTTAGGTTTAATGGATTTAAGCGGGAAGGCTTTATTGAATGCATTTATAATTTTATTTAAGAAACCACTAAAGTCAAAATCAAGTTCACCTGATTCAAAATTCCAGTTTGTGTTTAGGCAAAGGTTACGAAAGGATGAAAAATTGGAGGTTGAGAAGATTCTACCTAGGTGGCGAGTTTTTTTTGAGGGCCTATACGAAATATTGAATTTGAAGATTACTGCCTCATGATCAGAGAGACCCGCGCTAGTTACTGTCGATTCGACATCAGTTGAAGAAAAGTCGGGCGCTACATAGTCAATGATAGAAGAGGAATTGTTAGAAATCCGAGTTGGAGAGGTTACATGCATTGAAAGACCAAGAGAGTCAAAAATAGAAATTAATGATTTTTGGGCAGCACAAGCGGTAGCGTAATCAATATTTAAATCACCGCACAAAATTTGTTTGCCTTTCACCGGCAGACCGTCTAGCAAGCAAGAACAACTGCACATCGAAATTTGGCGCTCTATATATACAAATTACGTGTAAATCAAAGTTCTTATTGTATACAATGGAAAATTCAAAATAGTTATCCGATTGGAGATGATCAAATTTAGTTACAGGGGAAAAGCCCTCGTTCAAGGAAAGAATCAGTTTTCCCCCATGAGCCGAGTTTTTCCGATTATATCTGGCTATTGTGGAATACTTTTCAACATAAAGCGGTTCATTCTCACTCAGCCAGTGCTCTGTAATTGCAACTATTTGGGGAAAGCCCGATTCCTCCAAAAACAAAAACAATTCATCAGTCTTATTTCGCAATGAGGCAACATTAATAAGAACCATACTAAACCTGGCGTTTAGGATTAGAGGAATCTAGTCGCTCAGGACACGTCATGCTGCTTAAAAATTTTTCTTCGAGGAACCACTGAAGAAGTATTTTTGGTGACCCTCTCTGGACTTCTGAAGCTAAATCGTCCTCTCCGGAACAACATGGGATCTGTAGGAACAAAGATATTCTTCCACTTCAGTGTGTTTAAACCCATATGCAGCATGAAAGTCGTGGTAGACCTTACGTAATATGTCATCCTGGATTGGCAGTCCTTCAGATGCTAGGAATAATCGGATGCTTATGTTGGTAAATCCCTCGTAGCATACCGAGGCAGGTTGGTCATACAAATAGGCAAGGTACAACCTAATGGCTCTGAAGCTAGCAGGTTCCCTTAGCCTTGCCATAAGGAAACGATTACTAGAGTCGTTTGACTTACTGGCGGCCTGTGTTAATCTAACTGTTGGGGGAGTCAGCGGGTCCAGAGAGAAGGATGGTTTATGGGATGATTCCCTAGACATTTTAATTTCGACATCGCTCACAAGGGCATTAGTTTTGCAAGCAGCGATAGCTTGTTTGTCAGAAGCTACTGTAGTTACCTTGTGCGCGTTAGCTTCACTGACTGGAGAGGGAAAGTCTCGCAGAGTGCCAGCGGTCGGACTGCTAGTCACTTTCGCCTTGGTGGAGGGAGTTAGATAGAGCTCTGTAGTTTTCTGAGGGATTTCAGATTCCGATGACCATCTAACTTGAGCCCCGGATGGCCAGATATTGATGCCGAACAAATTCTGAGCGGACTTTCTTGATAGGGTCCCTATTTTAAATGCAGTTCCTCTAGAGTCATTGCACTGACTAACCAGGTTAGAGCATCGAATAAATTCTGATGTTTTCAACTTTTCCTTCACATAGTGCACGATATTATTTGAAGTAAATCCTGCCGGGAGGAGTTCTACGATCACATAGTTCCATCTTTGGGCACTTCTATAAACTGCGGAGTTGGAATCATCTGGGATTGAGGAAACTTCAGTAGGCAGTTCCATTTGAGTGGAAGATGAAACAAATGCCGTTGACGTAATTTGGGTGGAGCACGACGTAGAAGTAAAGCGTGTCATCGTAGGTAGAACACTATGTTGTTTTGGGTTAGCAATTTTACAATTTAAGTCCCTAACCAAGGTGGTAACATTTGCAAGGCTACTTTTTAAGTTGTCAGTACCCTTCTTAATATCAGCGGTCGAGGAGTCTTGCACCTGGATCTTGATGGTCATGGAACGTGTAGTCAACCAGCAACTACTCAAGTACCTCGAGAACAACAGAATAATCAGCGACAATCAATACGGCTTTCGCAAAGAGAGATCGACAGGAGATATATTGGCCTATGTCACTCATATATGGAGTAGGGCAATTGAAAACTACGGAGAGTCTCGAGCGATTGCGTTGGATATTTCAAAGACATTCGACAGAGTTTGGCATGACGGACTGCTCAACAAACTGCCGTCCTTCGGACTGCCAGCCTCTCTCTGCAGCTGGCTGGTCAGCTTCCTTAAGAACCGATCCCCCTTGCAGTCGATGGACATATCTCGGACACATTCACCATCAACGCGGGCGTGCCTCAGGGCACAATACTTTCACCAACTCTGTTCCTCATCTATATTAATGACCTGCTGATCGAAACGAATAATCCTGTTTACAGTTTTGCAGATGACAGTACCCTTGTCTCCCACTTTAGATCAGAAAAACCCTTGCCAGCGACTGAAACTCATCACCGCAGACAGGAGCAGATTACAGCTATTTATCAAGACCTGGAGAAAGTTCAAACTTGGGGCGACCGAAATTTGGTCCAGTTCAATGCAGCAAAGACCCAAGCAGCAACGTTTACCAAGAGGGCCAATGCAGTGGACCCTGACATCATTATGGCAGGATCGACCATTCCTTTATCCTCGTCAATCGGACTGCTCGGTGTCTCGGTCAACAGCAACATGTCATGGCATGACCATGTTGCTAACATCGCAAAATCAGCCTCCCAGAAGCTTGGTGCGCTATTTCGCAACAAAAAACTCTATACACCACAGCAGTTGCTCTTGCTGTACAAAGCGCAAATAAGACCGTGCTTAGAATATTGCTCACATATCTGGGGTGCCGCACCAAAGCATACCCTAAAGATGCTGGATTCCATTCAGAAGAGAGCTGTGCGTCTCGTCGGCGACCCGGAGTTGACCCGGAATCTGGATAGTATGGAACACCGCAGACATGTGGCCGAGATATCTCTGTTTTACAGATACTTTCATGGCAGATGTTCCCAGGATTTGGCCCGCATCATCCCGCCCCTAGCAACTCCTGTCAGACAGTCACGACAGACGACAAGAGTGCACCAGTTCGTCGTACAACTAGAAACACCTAGAACATCGCTTTACACGAGCTCCTTTGTCTGGCGCACTGCATCACTGTGGAACGCACTTACAGGACATCTGTTTCCCACTAATTACAATCTACAACTATTCAAGAATCGTGTCAATCAACATCTTCGCACACTCTCCGCTCGTCGAGCGCCATAGGATCTCCCTTTAGTGTGTGTGCCACTGCCATAAAAAAAACTTCTCTAATTTAGCGGTATAACGAGAAGCTACAGCCATAGCCATATTAAAATATTCCCTAAACCCACACTGCAACCTTTTAATTGACCTAAGTATATGGATATTTGGTATTCAATATGCAGAAGTCAATATGAAAATGAGCTAGAAAACGTAAATTGGCGATCGTATGTACTATTTTTAGATTGTTTGCTGTTTGCACTTTGAATTACGCGATACTGACCTCGATAATAATAATAGTATGAACAATGTAAAATGACATTCGTAATTGCCTGTGTTAATGTTGCCTTTTTTAAACATTTTGATTGCTCATATAAAAGTTGATGTATTTTGTTCAGTAAGTTTTCGGCTCTGATTGGCTTGACCTTTTACACATAACTTATTAAATGTATTGTATTGCATTGTATTATCTGGATCACAGTATTCAGGTTGGTTCCGTCTTGATCAACTTCAGCAAGGCAATGGATAAAATTGATCACGGTTTTGTTGTTGTTGGTTTGTTGTCATCTGATTGGAAGCACTCTGTTACAGTTGCTGGAAATACTTCCGATGGCACCTTAGACAAGTCAGCTATGTTCATCCTACTATTTACTATTTATATAAATCATATTGTAAATGTTTAATGTTTTAAATCATCAAACTACTTATTCTATGCAGATGACTTAAAATTCGTAACAATCAAGAATCACAATGATAGCGGCCATCTTTTACCATAATCAGATCTAAATAAATAGTGCGCACACTATTACGCTGATAAATATTTATCAATGTTGAAAAGTGTTTTGTGATTATTTGCGCTAGTGACCATAATAAATTATTACATTAATAAGATACTTTTCAGGCAAGTAAAATTGGATAACCTCTGACAGTGTAATAACACATTATAATCCGTCTCTTCCTATTTATGTCACGTGTGATGCGAGTAGCTATGGGGTTGGATGTGTATTAAGTCATAAAGTCAATAATGTTGAGAAATCGGTTATGTTTGCATCCAACACCTTATCAGCTACTGAAAAGAAGTATAGTAACTTGGAATGTGAAGCTCTTGCTATTATGTTTGCCGTAAAAAAATTCAATAGCAAGTGTTGAAAGTACTAGTTTCGAGACTAGTTTTCAAATGAACCGTGAGTCGAGTGTGCAAGTCCTCCGAGATTGAAAGCGTAATTTGACACGATTAGTGTACAGGGTGTCCCATTTTCGATGATATTACGAGTAAAGATAGAGAGACTTTTTAACATATCGCAAAGCTAGAAACTTATTCTTATACACTTTTTTAAGTAGAATCCACTGTCCGATTTTTGCTATGAGCTGTCAATTTTTAGCTATAAATCAAACTTGTATATTTTTCTTTCGCTTGATTAGAAATTTTATAAGCTTTACAAATATATATAATAAATGATATATATTTTAAATAATAAGTCTAAAATTCATAATTTCACAAAATATATCTCTATACGACACGCTTGATTAATATAAGTATTAGTAACAGTATTGCGAAAACCGCAACTCTTTATCTTTACTCGTAAGTGAGATATCCCGTAATATCGTCGAAAATGGGACATCCTGTACACCATTTTTCCTACGATTACCTATTTATGAAAATGACATAAAAAGCGCTCTTTAGGTTCGTAAGAAAACAATTAATATCACAGTCATATTGAAATCAATTTTTCAACACTAGTGTTGAAAAGTACTTTCTCCTCATCTGTCAAGTGAGATTGTCAAAGCAAATATGCTGTCAAACTGACACAGTCTGCCATGTATTATTTTCTGATATTAAATGGCTTCTGAAGTCCGTAGTAAATTTAAAACCAGATATTTATAAAGAAATATAACCCTTTTTTAATCCTTTCACTTCAGATTTTTTTTATTTGATTTTTTCTCACTTTCTTACCGAATTTTTTTTATTAGATTTTTTCTCATTTTTCTGGGAAAATGTGAAAGAAAATATACTCCTGATGTAAAATTCAATGTAACTTTATTTTATTCTGGTATGCTTTATAAAAAAAATAAGTGCTATATACATATATGTCCCTCTGGTGATTTATAGTGGGACAATAGTATGTTATAGTTAGGTATGAAATGGAATGAAACAATCTATATAAAGAGGTAGATTGCACATTTTGCACATAACTCTAGTATGTTTCCCAATTTTTCTCTGTGAACACCTGTAGCACCTTCTGTTCAAAAACCAAATCCGGTCATGCTAAGTTTTTACACAATATCTCTATATTTACGTTATTTGCCCATTACTGACAGTAGTGGTGGTAAGTTAACGCGCCAAAGCACAGTTTATACCGTAAACGAATCAGTTAAACAACCCTCCACGTGTTTTGAAGCCAAGCGCTTCAACCAATAGGAGAGTTGGGAGTTCTTATCTTGCGCCTGCCTTTATAAATGAAACATCAGTTCGGCATATACGTATGTCTCCTTTCAATAAGATACCGCTTGTAAGGAGAAAGAGATAGAGATATTGCTGGCGAGAATTAACCGTAAAACGAGGCACGCAACAGGGTTGTATTGTGCTTGTATTCAGATGAGATCTCGATTATTGATTTTCTGCCCGGCGCGGCGACGGGAAAAGTATGTTGAGTGAAAAGGAACCGAAGAGCGAAAACTACCATTTTGTTTGTTCGAGAGTCGGCTTTATTTGTAGTGCTTTTTGTACACTGCTTTCGCGAGTTTTGTGTATTAGATCCTAGTTCGACTCTGTCCACGGCCCAGCTGGCCGTATAATTCTGACGTTTCCTACTAATAACGCGCATGCTCGAAATATGAGAATCGCATAAAAAATAGAATTTGGCTTCAATAACATCAAAGGTGCCGGCTCAGAGTTGTATAACTGATTCGGTTACGGTATAAACTGTGGCCAAAGTACGAGAAGACGACGCACAGTGATAGAAAACGCAAATCTAGAATTCCAAAAGTCTCTTAGTAATAAATTATATTTTATTTCTTATGAAAATTATTCTATTTTTTCTTTTAGTGTCTTTAATATACACATTGATATTTAAAGTTAAATTTACAATGTATATAAGTAGAAAAAAAGGTTTTTTTTTGCAAAAAAACAAGTTTGTCAATTTTCATATTGATTTTTTCATTGCTATTATTTTTTATATTACTTACAAATTTTGTAAATAACTAGCTAGACCTTACAAGCATTTATTAATCTAAATGAGTAAAATTATAATTCTAAATTCCCCTCTTAGAAAGAAAGCTCCATAATAAGAATTCATATGAAATTTTTCTCCTTTTATCGCCTAATATTATGGTCCATTTTGTAATATATTTTAATTTAGTAATATTTAGAAGTACATTTTTATGATACTTAATATATCTACCTGCATGTGTTTAAAATTTAGAAAATTACTAATATTAATTGAATTTCTCAATGTGTATAAAGCTAATTTACAAAAAAAAGTATAAACTATCCAAAAAAAAAACCTATTTATTAAAATGTGTTTAACATTATCTCTTGCAACTTTCTTTCTCGTGGGTCTATCCATTAAGCCTAAAAAATATCAAAATATTTAAAAAAAATCACATTAAATGAGAATACATAAATAATATAAATACTCATTATGAGTATAAACTTATATTAAATTCTAATATTACATATTATACGTATAAACTTAAATTATTAATTATTTATTAGCTTTTGGGGGTTTCCAAAAGATCTAAAATATCCTGATTAAAAATACTCTCCTGTTTGGGAGGTAAATGATACTTTAGGGCGACCCATAAATTTGATGCCGTAGATTTAATCATTATTTCATTGAGCCAATTTTCAATGTATTTCTCAAATCGTTCTTTAGATCTAAAAGTTAAATTATTATTGGAAATACGTAACACTTGTTATTACTTTTCTTTTCCAATTATAGAAAAAGTTTACTCGTATTTATATGCTGTTGTAGATTTCACACCTTATAGCTTTTTTCCACCTAATTACAAGGCTTTTGGCAAAGTTATCCAAAATTTTGTCAATGGAATTGTGGTCATCAAGTGACAAATTTGATTCCTGTATATGGTGATGTAGGTATATAGTTTCTCAAAAAAGCCATACACTTAGCACTTCTATATTGAGAAAACCCATGCTCCCTTAATGCGCGGCATAAATCGATCCGTTTGATACTTGTTGCGACTCCTAAAAAATTATCCAAAAGGTGCAAACGCACGTATACGCAAAATGTTTATGGATATTTAAAAAGAAGAATAATTGTAGAAGACATCAGTGACAAAAGGTCCGAGTCAGAACGAGTCGCAAAAAAGTTCTGCTCCAATTTGTATCAATATAATTATTTTTATTTTTATTTTTTCCAGATTATTGTTGGTGTTTACTGTGAGTTAAGTTTTATTTCTAAAATAAAAAAAAAACATGAAAAAAGTAAAATACTTACCTCCATAAATATCCATCTTAATTTTGATAAAACTCAATTTGCTCAACACACATCTAAGGGCTCTTTTCACTTTGCGTAAATAACGTTAAATAATGTCTCTACGCCTACTATTTAAAAATACCATTTTTGGAACTCGGTAAAAAACTTGTTTACGGAGATAAAAATTAAAATTTCAACTTTTTGAGATTTCTGACTATTTCTGAAGATAAAACGATGATTGTTTTGTTGTTATTCTACAACCAAAAATTGGACTTTTGGAATTCTAGATTTGCGTTTTCTATCACTGTGCGACGCCTTCTCACGTTCTAGAAATCAAGCTAGTCTCCTGAACGCCAAACAAACAAGCCGCACCAACTGTGCGCTTCCGCTGGCATGGCTTCGGCGATGCCAAGCAGTTTTCACATGTTCCCCTAATCTCTCACGATCTATTCAAGTGACATTGTGGTTTCCTGCCATTGCGACAGCTCGTCGTAGTCATCTCAAACCTACAAGTAAAGGCATTTATTGGCTCCCGGCCATCTCCGGCAATTCACTCTCACAAGCCTATAAGTAAAAGGCATCTATTGGCCCCAGGCCATCTCCGGCAAAAGTAAAACGCAGTACCGAGCGATGTACTGAGCGTTTCCTCGGCACCATGCCATGTAACTAAACTCGCATGTTTACAATCACTCTCTCACAACTAAGACGCTGTACCGAACGAGGTATTAAGCATCCCCATGGCAATCGCCCATGGGGGTTCATTTCAATCAAGTCTTGTCTCGAACCTCAAGTAAGTAAACACACGTTTACAATCACAAACTCTCAACACTCTCTAACGCTCTACTAGCGTCCCCTGCACCCTGCCTGCCAATATTCTCTCAGTCAGTAAGACGCTCTACTAGCGTCCCCGGCACCCTGCCTGCCAATATCCTCTATGCTTTATTATAATATAAAGATTCCATGCTATTTCTCTTACACGGATTGCAGCTTACCTATGCGACCTGCATAACGCTTTTAGTATTCATTTGTGCGTGCATAAAAAACCGCATTTCACAAAGGCATCGCCGTCATGACATGATGCATATAATTGCATAAAATATCAATTTACTAGCAATAGAGTCATTCTTATTTGCAAGAAATTGAAGTACATTGTATATAGAAGCTAAGGAAAGACTTAGTAAGTGGTTTTAAGTGACTTTCCCTTGTGCTGGAAGATAAACTGCTGAACGATTGAACGTTGCTCGTCAACTGGTGAATATAGTGAACATAGTAGCTTATATGTGGACGTTAAGATAATATTTATCCTGTTATTATTTCTTGTATATTACTGCATTTCATCTCAAAATCATCTCAGCTAACCGAGCTCACACTGAGCTGTTCCGCAGGAACTTTGATGAACATTTAACTGTACTTAGCTGCAAGACAGTGTTTATAATCATATACTAGTTATTAGTTTAGGATTACAACTGTTCATGCAATACTTTAGCTTTTAAAGGTATATTTCTTGTAATATTCTGCAATACCTAGCATCGACAGCTGTGCGTTTGTCTATATCGTAGCACTGACTACATACAATGATTTAATGTTTATATTTTGTTTATTTATGAGCTTTCAGCTATTTTCAGGTAAAATAACTATATTCATATAATGCTATAGGTTTTTGTTTTATTTACAAAATCACTTTAGAACTAGCCCCTATGATAATTTATAATGCCTATGAGCACTCTCTGTTGGTTTAGAAAATACACCAAGATCGGATCTGAAATACCTTCTTCTATTTTTTTCTTCCTTGGACAAGTGATCACCAACATTACTTCTCAATTCAGATGATTTCGAATGACGTCCAATTTTTCTTGTATGTTTTCAAGTGACTCCTGTTCTTCCTTCAGCTATGAAACTTGCTGCGAGTAGAACAATGAATTGCATAAATGAAACTTTT